>JAUTBT010001535.1:0-10595 GCA_032361225.1 Lepetodrilus schrolli | reverse complement strand
GACTTGTGACGTCATCGTGAAACACTTGTTACGAGGTGACAACACTTAGGACTGGTTTAGGAGCTCCTAAATAGTTAAGAGGCCGTTGTGAAACGGGGGCCAGGTGAACACGACGTGGGTTAAACGTCAGGGATATAAATCCGTATGACTCGATGAGACGGCAACCTGTGACTTGTTAATATCCACCCTCACCCTAATCAGCCCTCGCCTACTGCCCTGGGGGTCCAATTTCTTATTGCGCTCTGGGGACCCGAACAAAATGTCTTCCCATTTCACCCGCCAATTCATCTCCGCTAGCTCTGCCTCCAGTCGAATGTGCCTGTACCAGAAAGTGAGGGATACGTGTATCTCAGACAGTCAGACATCAGTTGTGTCGGAGGAAGGGATCGGCGATTATTCGTCCTCTCAGCAAAACTGTCGCACATTTTAGACCTCCGTTGTAGACTTCCGTCTTAACCGACTGGAGCTTTGTAATGGTGATGTTTAATTTGATTTACTTGCACAATCAAGTAATCGGTTAATAACGTTGATAAACAAATACATATTAAACAGATTTATTTCATATAACATCAGGGTAATAGGGTCATGAAATAGACGGTTTTCTCAATGTAAACCATATGTATACGCAATTTAAATTTGACCAATTCATGTTCATATAATAAGTAAGTGGAGTAAGTTTTTTTCAAGTACCACTCATAGTCCGGAAGTGGGAACGTATTGCTAGGTGGGGTTACAATGGCATTAGTA
Organism: Lepetodrilus schrolli; assembly: GCA_032361225.1. NCBI lineage: Eukaryota > Metazoa > Mollusca > Gastropoda > Lepetellida > Lepetodrilidae > Lepetodrilus > Lepetodrilus schrolli. The sequence goes on along the minus strand of JAUTBT010001535.1, from coordinate 9,848 downwards.
CATGGCATGTGATATATAGGGTATGTGACAATGCTTTTAGTGCTGCAAGACAATACACGCGAAAAACAATCCATCGATGGACAAAAAGGTAGGCATGTATAACTGAGCTATTTCCAGAACAACAATAATGTATAGACCCTCCCAGCCCATGGACTACTAGTATACATATACCGAGACACATGATGCATCGTTTCTTTAAATGCTAGTGGAAACAACATCTGTCATAGATATATGACATCGAACTTTATATCGTGACTAATGACATTTAATAATGAGCACTTTGACACACAAGAATGGACGGCGGTGTCGTTAGGAACATGACGCCCGTGATATTCTATAACTGCATGCTCGGAGACTTACCGGTATATGAAGAACACGGCAATGATGACGATACAGAGAATGGATCCCAGGACAATAATGACGATGCCATACTCTGGAAACGGCTCTGAAAGTATTTCAGACTTATACAGACCAAATAAACCTGGATATACAATAAAATAATGTTATTTTGCATAATTTTGAATTTAAAAAAACTAATTACATTTTATGGGCATCATTCTGCTGTCTGACGTTCAAAGTTAATGCTCGCGCACAATACTTGTAATGAAATCCAAGTAGATAACAGGATTTAAATTGGAATTAGACAAATGTATTTTTTAACAACAACCCAACAAAACATCAGGAATTCCCATACAATGTATATTAGATACTAGTACGTCATTAACTCGTTGGTGTAGTATATTGACGTGACATTTATATGGATTTTAGTTAGGAATATAATTAGGCGTTGCTATAGGTGAGATGCTTATCTTCGCTACTAGAGAAACATTAAATGATGGAAATACGTGAACATATGACATATGCAATTTATTCCCACTTGGTAAAACTATCTTATCGAGGGTAATACTACTACCTTAACAATGTTAATACTAGCATCTTAACAATGGTAATACTAGCATCTTAACAATGGTAATACTAGTACACTCCTGCTATTAGGGGGAATGATATTTCCATATTTTCTTTGGTAGCTATAATTGATGACCCTGGTGAATTGTGACTTTAATGAACGGTATAATGTTCCGTTGACATATCTATCATATTGCTATTCATGTTTCTACATGCACATGTCACGTACGTCAGCTGTAGCACGTTACCGTATATTAATTAATTTTTAGACATTTAATCACGAATTAGCTAGTATCGACCTCAGTTTCCAAATAATAATATTGAGGATATTTTATTCATTCGTTCATAAACTGTCCATTTATAATGTTCGCGGTTGAAATGTAACTCAGATAAATATTCAGTATATTTGGTGGTCATATCTACATGCATTAATACATTTAAATATTTATTATTGTTCTAGTAACATGTACATATAATATAGCAGGCTCTTAGCATGGTTTGTATAACTGTGTTGTACCCTTCATATTTCCATATCAACAGGCCTTTGGCATGGTATGAGTAGATACTATTGCACATTACTTCCATGTCGAAAACATCGGTAACACACGTGAAGATTGCACCGGTAAACAAGACCACACGACCTACCTTCCGGTGGACATTTAGACTTATCAAAGCCACACTCGGGCGTGTCGGGCGGCGCACTGTCTCTACCCCCTGCCCAATGGATCCGGGTGTTCGGGACTGGAACATACTGCTTCCTACTGCCATAATAATTGGCTACAATCTGGAGAAATATGAATACATTTCATAATTATAGCCTGATACGATCGCAATACATTCAATAATACGTATATTAGTAGATACAAAACAAGATATGATATCAATAAATGAAACCGGTTACCGTTACTAGTATTTAGGTTGGTTATGAGTGAGTGATTATGGAGTTTAACGTCGCTGCGGGAATCTTGAACCCATTTGGTTGGTTATGAATGATAAGAAGTTTCAATACTTCAATATAGGTCCGTATAATTGTGTTAGTACACTACGTATTCATATTTTTCAAAATGTTGCACATCTGCTTAATATAATAGTTTACAGGACATTGTTATGTCTTTCTGGAAGTTGGTCTTTAAACAACATGGAAATATATGTATGTACAGATATATACACTTTAGTTTGATTTCGATGTTACCTTGATTAGCAAAGGTATAATGTAATGTAATGTATGTATTATTCGTCGAGGAGAGGTATAAAATAAGCTCTATAGCTTGATTACCAATCCTCATTCATGTATTTTGAATAAAAATATGTTTAAATCATGTCTTTCTATGGCTGGAAATAAACCAATAGAAAAAGTGGAATAGCTTATATAATCACATACTCTAATAATAATGCTCCACTACCTTAAATTATAGCTAAACATTTCCACCTTGGAGTATTTGTTATGTTAAAGTAATGACATTGTACAGTGAAAATAATCCCCATGGCTTGTTCAAACTCCCTATACACAGCAGGAAAAAAGATTAAGTCAGAAATACTTAAATGTATAGACACTAACTAGAGGCTCTAAAATCACAAGGGAATGTTTATTTAATTTTTGTACTGTATAATTGCAATCATAATGGTATTGCTAATCATTGCCGCTGACTGTTTGTTGATAAGGAATATCACAGTTGGGTATACCAGTAAATGTGCACTAGGTCTGTAATTGCCCATTGATTGGTGAACTGCCTTCCCTCTGGCGCAGCTGTCGCAGCTGTCGCAGCTGTCGACGTATAGTACATATACAATAAACATCATTACACGTTTTCTTTTCATCAATAGACCTTGGGCTTAATTGATTCTGTTAAACATTGTAGATCTTGGTATATTTAAATACGAGTTAGTAATTTAACTCCATCAGAGTTGTTACAGTAGCTCTAATTAGTCTTCTCTGATATGGTTACTAAACAATACTACACTATGCCAATCTAGACATTCCTGTTATAAAATTAAATTAAGATAAACCACTCGCTTCAAACCTCAAAGCTGTTACTGAACAACTGCACATCTGTACATTAACTACCGGGTATTAACTGTCTAGACTGTTATTGGAGCCTACCTTCAGACAAGGTACTTTACCTGACTTGCCCCGCACTGAACAACACCACTAGAACAAATGCCACACAAGTGGATGACGTACCTGGAACATGTCTGTGGCAGGATTTAGATCCAGGAGGGAGTAATCTGCATTGCGATCGCCATTGGCATCTATGCTGACGGTCCCAGTAATACCTAGCATCATAAAACATATGACATATTAGCCATATTATTAGTAGCATAAAGGCGGGTGGTATTGCATTGGTAGAACGTTTGGACTTCGGAGCCATAGGGCCCCGGTAGCCAGGCATCAATGTTCGCAAAGGTTAACTTTCTGACGCTCCTGAAAATTGGATTGTCTGTACCGTGGCAATGCAGTTATCATCCCTGTACTAGCCGATGCTCGCAGGTTTACTGTAACATTCATCGCAACGGATGTTGCAGGTTTCCTTCTGTCCTAAACCGACAAGCCGTGATATAAGTGAAAGAATATTGAAAGCGGCTCTAAGCCCCAATTTAAAAAAAAAAGACGTGATAGTATCATAAGTGTGGAATCTATACTGTTCCAGGAAAATACCCGGCATAATAAAACTATGAAAGATATATCATATTAAATAGTCCATAGTATGTATAACCAGAATAGTATGATCGTATCAATTAAGAACTATTAATACTCTATCCGATGGTCATAAAACTACATGTTTTCGATCTATTTCCATACTGTATTGCATAACAGAGCTGCCGTCAAGATGTCATTATTCAGTCGGCATGTAGCTAATAACAATAACCATGTAATTTAAATGGTTTCCGAATATACCAATATCAAAATGCAATACATAGCTGACTCTTGACATCATCAATGCCGGCAATCTGGAAATGAATGGCTTGTACGTGACTTGGTTCAAATTTTCTTTCATCTTGTAGAGAGTGCCAGTACCTTGAAGTAATGCAAATTCGAGGAGGTACCTTTTAGAGCCTTGAATTGTAATAATCGACCCAAATTGTAATACCTGCCTTGTATTGTAATAAAATCTGCCATGAATTGTAATACTTCCATATATTGCCCTGAATTGTAATACAAATTGCCATGAATTGTAATAATTGACCAACCTGAATTGTAACACAATATTGCCCTATATTGTAATAATTCCAACTGGCATGAATTATTTCATGCTTAGCGACCCTCATTGTATTAACATGGAGTGATGAATAATGATTAAATAGATATTCCGAATCACTATAAACGTTATTAGAAATCTATTTTTTTGGGTCAATGTTAAATGTCATTCTGGTGTTAAACATAATCATAACATGTTGCAGTGACCATGTGAATGGAATCATTCTAGCACTGGAAACGGTAGCATGGGTTGTATACCCCCAGGGAGTTCAGAAGGAACACTGAGTGCACACTGTTCCATTGCCTTGGGGTAATAACGTAGCGGGCGGGCGGGTCTGCCAAATTATCAACATTCATTATTGTATTATTATTATTACTACTATTAGGCATATTAGTTCATTATTGATTATTATTATTATTATTATTATTATTATTGTTATTATCGTTAGATGGTGAGCCAAATATATAAAGACCTCCATTTGGACATTTACTAAAAAAGGTTGCCTACATATAGGAGGGGGTTGTGGGATGGTTCGTATGGTGATACTTTGGGGGTGAGGTGCAGAAGGAGGGGGGCGGGGGCACGGGGTGCATAATTGATGAATAATTGATTTTTGACTGCTTAGGAAACTGTATATTACACCAAAGCATAACATTAGTAGGCTAATGATCGAGTGATTGGGATTATTTAAAAATAGATCTAATTATACATTCTATCTATCCTACAGCGGTGAAAGGATTTGAGGTACAAAACGCAATTATATATATGCTAAGTGCATGTACTTAGAATGTTTAACTCCAATTCGGTCCAAAACGACAGCTTAATCTGTGATTGCATGCATTTAATGGGCATTGACAGTTTTCGTATTTAAAGGCATACAATTGCGGTTTGTTGACATATGATATTTCAATGTTAAACACACACACACACACACACACACACACACACACACACATTTCATGTTATTACAATTTGGGTCGTAAACCTGAAAACAATTCAGGCCGGTTGGAATTATTACAAGTTTGTGTTACAATTCAGATCGGTCAATTATTACAATTCAGGGCAATTTTTATTACACTTCAAGTCAGAATTTTTAGGTATTACAATTCAGGGCAATTTTTGTTACAATTCAAGACAGGTATTACAATTTGGGTCGATTATTACTATTCAGGGCTCTACATACCTGTTTCGTTCATTGCATTAGAATTTAAATTCAACCTAAATTCCTGTTGGCCTTTACCATGCTCTTTGAAGATTGCCACCGTCTTGTAAAACTAAATGCACTTAACGAACGACCATAACTGTTTCAACTAGTGGTGGTAAAGGAAGCTTAATAATTGGAATACGACCTCCAGTCATTTGGTCTGGACTGAAGAATCGGAAATCATTATAGTTTTAGGAATCGTTAAGTTAGGAATACAAAGCCTTCAATTAGTGCTGTTTCAGATCCGTCCAGAGACGTATGGCAAAAGGCAATCCTGACTTTGAAAGGATGCTTAGTTCCGAGAGCTGGGTTACATGTTTGATTACACTAATATTTATTAGCTACGTCCTCCGCGCAATGAGCCTTAGGCATACACGACGACGTCTCAGCTGATAGCTCTCTGAGAACACTGATTAGAACGAGAAAGGATACGCGTTCAAAAAATACGCGGGAAATACGCGGGAAATACGTGATACACGACCATATGCAAATACTTGAGATATTCGTAGGCGGCTGTTCTCATTTCAAATGCATACAATGAATGCTTGTCAAAATGACACTTCTTCATACCAGAAAAAGATTAATTCAAATGTAAATTTATCACGAAACAAACAAAACAAATACGGATAGATGCGCCTTGAATATCCATTACAAAGTAATTGGTTTTCGTATGTTTTTATTTTATCAATTTTGTTTTAATTACACGTTGGGAATGAGTGACTACAATAACAAAATCACAGATTTATGACACATCTATCTCCGTGAATTTCGAACATTTCGTTGCTACCTTATCCATATTAGTATGAAATAGAACATATTATTTGTAAATTCCATCGACATAAGTCTTCACGTTTCCGTCAACGTTGCATTCGGAAACACAAAAGTAAATTTGCATATAATGTATGTTGCGGTCCCATATGTAACAACGGTTCTATATGTAACATCCGGTTCTATATGTAACATCCGGTTCTATATGTAACATCCGGTTCTGAATGTAACAAACCGGTCCTATATGTAACAACGTGAAATTTTCAGGGTGCACTAAATGTAACAAAAGCGGTCCTAATTGTAACAACGGTTCTATATGTAACAACAACCGGTCCTATTTCTAACAACGCATTTTCCACCTTAAACCAGTGTTCATAGGTGGTAAATAACCACATTATCAATATAAAAAAAAAGTGTTATGTGGATTTGGGGTGACACATTCGAGACTTTAATATTTCAAGCAAACCGTTTTTTAATAGTTATGCCCAAAATCAGACTCACAATTGCATTTGTAGGCGATTCTAATGCTTTGTAAGAACGTACTAAACGTACAGAATATAGACAGTACTTTAAGAGTTCGCGAAAGCAATATCACGATTCCAGATGCCAATCAGGAATAACCTACACAGAGAGCGTGTCTAATGATGGTTGCCAGAGGATTATCTTTAATCATTACAGTATTATACCTTCGAACGTCCTGTTCCACATTCTCCTGGTGATATCAGTGCCATCGGACACAGATCCGTTAGCCTGGAGAGTGTCGTTGAGAGCCAAGGCGTACAGTACTACCGCATCGTGGAATGCTCCAACAAAACTGTTCACCTTGGAAACGTTGAATAGTTTGATGAAGATAAAATGAACTAAAATGTAGCAACATATGTAATTAATGTATTACTGGTTGCATCTAAAGCAGAATGTATTCCTTGCATCCGAAAGTATCTAAAAGAAGCATAACCCAACGAGAAGCATTGATGATGATGATGAAATTATAATTAGTTGCAATTATATAGAAGCATAATCAAATTATTACTGCTTATCTTATGAAATTAGTCAGTGCAATATAGCAATGAGTTAAAGAATAATTTATGTATTTGTATATCTATCATCATTTATTAAAACATAGTTACCTTCATAAAACGTTATTATTCTGATAAGTACAGGTTACCACAATGCACTGTAAATTCACCTAATTCCCCTTAATCTCTTTCTTAACAACCTGTGTCACAACAATGTGTCACACGAGCTAGCTTACTTCTTCCTCGCCGTAGGTGAAGTTGGTGTACATGGAACTGGCTCTTCTTTTCACCTCCTCCGAGAAGGCATGGTACTCTGGACTGGTAGGCGTCTTCAGTGTGATAGTCAGCACAGACTCGTACGCTTTCTTTGCCATCTCATTCCTGGAATTGTTGTCATTGACACGGTACCATGGCCGTTCTGACTGGTTCTTACTGAAAGTTAAATCCACCTAGTTTATTTAGCGGAATATGCTTCATTGTATGCCGTACTATCCTCCGAAATATCCAACCACTGCAGTATGTATTATGTATGCTATAGCTTAATTATCAATCCTTAATAATTTATAATTAAAATGCAATCGACATAACTGCAAACTGATATCTTATTAAGATCAGGCCCCACTGTCGCAATACGTTACCGACTACGATTTCATGTTAAACCAACATTTTGCATGGTGATTTGTGAACAAAACTTTGAGTTGAGAATGAACTTGTACTTAGAAAATAACCACAGAACGATCGTAGCTTTACGAGAGTCGTACCCTAACATTGAGTTACGATTCTCTTTGCACTACGATCGTTCTGTGGAACGCGGACCTGATCTACAATTACTAACAAAAATACTAGAAAAGTGAGGAAAATTGAAAATTTATAAAAACACAAAAATCAACCTGTAAAGAATATATATTAATTTTACAAAGTATCATGCTTGTTTTATATTCCATAGTGTCTGACGTAGTGATTGAGTGGCTTGTTTTATGTGTTATTATCAACACAGGAACCAAAGTTGGTACAGATAAACCACAGATGATAACTGAACAGTAGGTATCCAGACACTACATCATAATCTGCATCGTATGTGAAACTGATCACGTCGGACACGTTATTGGTCCCTAAACGTAGGATGCAACACACGTTAAAAGGCTAACGTCATTTTAATGCATTTTACCACACATAAGGGATGACATTATTATTATTAAGGACCCCTATGTATTCGTGTTTAGTAGGCGCCATACTGCCTATCTTCTGTATTACAATATTGTATTTTCACAAATGTTTGCATTATAATTAACCGTATTACTTTTTGTACGGCACAGTGCTATTATATTAAAACAATTTACAAAACTGTTTGAAAAGTGGCATGATCATCATTGAACGCAATATTGATATACAAACACGAATTGTATCATGTTAATTCGTCCTTGTCGAAGGCATCGAGTTATAATAATTAATTTTTAAAACCCTCTTTTATTTGAGGAAAGATTATCTCAAGGAGCAACTTTTTCCAGAAATATGTTTTAAAAAAAGAGAGCAAGAAATCGTTTTTAAAAAAAGCTAAGAAAATGCCTCCAAAATCTTTGACGAGGACTATATACAGTGTACACGCCAATCAGCCCAACATGAGCTTTGACACAACCTTGAATGTATTCCAATGGGAGAATGTCAGCTGTCATCACACACACACCACCAGCCAGTGCTGTGTTTATGAGAGATATTCAGCAAAGTTTTAAGCTAATTTGTTGAGTGCTCTTCGGAGGGGCAATATCTTGACAGTCTCGGCAACATCTTCTCACCCTGTCCCGCTCTTCTACTTAACCTCACCCCCCAGGGATTAGTCAGCGATATTGCATGTCGTATTTTCTCAAAGATAATTGCAGTAGATTGTCACGGTTATGGATGCCATTATGAATATCGCATGCTTAGGGAACGAGAATTATTGTTAAATTTCCTGAAATGTGTGTGAAGTCCGTCTGTGTATGAGGGGGAATACGGAATTAAACACTCGACAGTTTTATCCTTCGCGTTTATCGCCAGTGATAGGATGCTATGTCAACTATAAACCGAGATAACTACGGTTTGACGTGGTGTTAAGTTGCAACCCTTCTGGTCGAGAGACGACTGTTTATTTACTCAAATCTAGTGAACAGTGGAATGGATTTGCCATGTAATAGGCTTCATAGACGACAACCTATGGTATATTTTTCTGTATTGAAAGCGATCCTATTTTGTAATTCGATCGCTTCCTTTCTGTCACACACCATTTAATAAAGCTGAGCTGGACATTACTTGTATACATACACTTATTACGGAATACTATTTGTTTCTACATATTGGACGGAGAGTACGACTTGGAATGTATGACAATGAAGATAATGGGTTTTGTTTCAATGTAGCTGGGTTTTCTAGTTTTATTTGAAGCTTATGCTACAACTTTCATGGAAACAATGAACTCAATGCCAAGTAAAATGTGACTGATGTTATGGACAATACAATACAGTACATTCAACTACTGTACTAATGCTAACAATCCTTATATACAGACTAATGTTACCTAATAACGTTATTTATAATAATAAAAATAATTTAAATTGGGGCTTAGAGTCGCTTTCAAGATTCTTTCACTTATATCACGACTTGTCAGTTTAGGGCGGAAGGAAATCCGCAACATCCGTAGCGCTATATGTTGCAGTAAACCTGCGAGCACCGGTTGGTACTGACAAGACCAAGGATGATAACTGCATTGCCACTCTACAGACA
>JAUTBT010001534.1:0-10595 GCA_032361225.1 Lepetodrilus schrolli | reverse complement strand
CACGTATACCATGCACATTATGCCTTTCAGATATAAATAATATGTAGTTTAGTATTGAAAATAGTTGCCCTATGATACATGTATACTAAAAGTCTATAACATGTGTAATATTTAAACAATGGTGAATTCATTAATAGATAAAAGAAAAATGTACAGTCAGATTCCAAATACAGCCTAAATGTCAGTATTGTGTGTCCACTGTACCGCTATGTCATGGGTACATCATGTTGCTTCTCATAGAGACTAGACGATTTTGGTAAAATATTTGTGAAAGTCTGTTCCATGTTTGCACCAACGAGTTCTCCGACTTCTGCATAGTCTGTAAGTGTTGCCCTCTGTACAATTGCCTCCCAATTTCGTCCCACATGCTCAACGGGTGCAATATCGGCCATCTCCCCCATGGAGTGTTAGAACTCCGTGCTTCCCTTAACTCTGTTTCTCCTCTTAAACGGCATGGAGTTATCTCCATTTTCTCTAATTCAAACCTGCTGAAACCTGGAAACTAAATTGATTAACTTCGTTATTGTGCGATATATGACACAGAATTGTGTATTACATGATCTCATTATTAATGTAGTATGTATATATGCAAATATATGGCGTTAATTGTTTATATTTAAAATATTGCATGACATGGCTGGTATCACTCACCCCAGCTTGAAATCCACACCGCCTCCACTCCGTTAGCTAATTTGTTAATATGCGTTAATATTTCTACATGCATTACTAAAGCGAACATGTACAATAATAATGATTTCCCGACTGGCTTGTGCATTATAATGATCATACACTGCACCGAAAGTCTTCGAGCTAGTGTATCACGTGACTATACCATGACTATCACGTGACAGTGACCGTGCCGAGAGGTTTATTAGCCGAGCGGTGAGTTTGTTGACCACAGCTGGTAAAAGTACTGTTCAAATAAATTACAATATAGAGTTGAGTATGTACGGTAAAAGCTTGATATTCTATCTATTAGATAGACAGGATGCGTGTTTTAGAACAATGCAAGTCACAGGCACTTGTCGCCAATATCTGAATATTACGAGGGTACCCCCACTATCCCAGATATCCGTACCGTATTTTGTGACAGGGGACATGGGCACTTACACTAATACGTTCCAGGGGACACGGGCACTTGCACTAATAGAACTTTTATTGTGCAGAACTGGTATAACTGTTATCAGCAAACGTAAGTATGCAATCGAACAAAGTGAAATATTTGAAAATGTGCTGTATTAGGCACAGGCACTGCTCTTTAGGGCATCTCCGGTTGCCTTCAGCATGGAGAGGGTTATTGTAAAAGACTTATATTTCGCGCAGACGCGCAAAGACAATTTGCGCGAAATTATAGTCCGCGCGAAATATGAAGCCCCAAGTTTACTTATTGACGCTGACGTATTAATGTATAATGTAATTAATACTAATGATTAGGCTTTAGAGCCTCTTTCAAGATACTTTCACTCATTTCACTGTAAATAAATTGTTCATTTTCTCAGATGGGTCTGCAGGTCATAGTCGACGTAGATACAGGTATCGATGATGCAACGGCATTGATGCTGTTGCTGTCACGTGCAGATGTGAATATCCTTGCCATCACCTGTGTCAGAGGCAACATCGATGTGGACAAAGTGTGCGTCAACACTCTCCGTGTCCTCAAAGCATGTTGTCATGGGAAACAGTCTGTGAGTATATTGCATACTTACACTAGCATGTAACTGATGACAAATTGCTTGAATACTGCGTGTACCATATTAACACGCTTAAAGGCATACTATCATATGGTTTGTTCACATATTTCATCGCAAGATAAAAAATGATAAAATAAATTAAAATATGAAAATATTGAAAACCAGTGGGGCATATTGAAAATGTAGTGTGTTGCCCAATATGCTTGTGTAGACAAATCAAATGCAGAGTTAGAAATTCAGAAAATAATAATGTGGTCATTCTCCATAGGTCCAATGTTAATGGTGGTCAAATCTGTAATTTGCAGGGGATCCCACAGATACCTTTAACATTGCATATTTTCAAATGACCTCCAGAACCCCCTTTAATTCGATAACTGAAACGCACATACTTTCAGGGGAAATAGGTTTAACCATGAAATATGTCAGCAAACTGTATGCCTTCAATATTCCTGGCAGGTCCCTGTTTACAAAGGTGCAGACCGGCCAATATTGGACTGTGAAAGTTATGCATCACATTTCCATGGAGACGACGGTTTGGGAGATGCTACCTGGACTGACTCTGAAGCAGTTGATGTTGGCGACATACAGTCTGAGCATGCCGTGATGGCAATACTAAGGCTGGTAAACAAATACCCTGGTACGTCAACAGTGCCAATCGCAAATTTCATATCTTAATTAGCTGAAATGCCTTCCTCCCAGTACGACAGGACTCCAGACTAGCATTCTGAGTTGCTTGTCCGGAGGGCAAGTCAGGGCAAGTAGCAATGGCACCAAAGGTGCTAAATGTTAAAAAGTAGATTGCCTGCACTGCATTTTAACTTGCCACTGTACGTCAGGCATATGAATGGCGACATTCCTTTGAGCTATGCCAAGTGTTAGGAGTACTCCGAGCAGACAATTTTGTCAATGGAACGTCTCGCACACTGTGCGGTCTGTACTCGCTGGCAAGCTAGTGCAGACCGCACAGGAAATGTACAGCTACGTCACTACATCATCGGCAATTCTTTGCCGCCATTTTGCTTGTGCGAGACGTGTGCAAGTTGTTCCTTTCACATCACCTCCTGTCTGAGAACAGTTCGCTCAGGTCAAAGGAACGTTACACTAGTCTAAAGCCCTGTACCATCGACCTTACATCTATGTTGTTCTTACACATTAACAGGGCTCAATTTAGCGACTAATTTGGGAGCCTTGGCGACATAATTTTGCATATTGCGACCAGTATTTCACTTCTTTAAAGTGTTTCTGGTCCTTCAGGAGCCAAATGGCTCCTTGGAAAATGGTCTAACTTTGAGGCCTGATTAATGTGCTTGTTAATAACTAAGGGACCAAGCGAAAAGGAGAGATTTGAGATGATAATACATATCAATATGTATGACTACGCGATCAGCCAGCAATCCGTAGTAATATGTATCCATACGGGTTTGGACCGCATATTGTTTTGTATGAAAACCCCAAGCATGAAGCGAATGGACTGGACACATGCGCAAACCGATTTCCTGTTATTTTCCTACTAACCTGTTCAGCGAACTACGACATGTATAGAAAAGTATTGCATTGTAGTGTATTGTAATTTGTATGTATTGTCGGCTGAACGCAGCCCTGATACATTGGTTTGTACAATTTCAGGGGAGATAACCTTGATTCCACTTGGACCTCTAACCAATATTGCTCTTGCCTTGCGTCTTGATCCCCTCCTGGGGAAGAAGCTGAAAGATGTATTCATCATGGGAGGAAATATTGAAGGTAACTAATACCCATTAGGCCATAGTCGCTTGTTTCCCTGGTTTACCAATTTTTCTTTCATAATTTTGGCTCAGGTGGTCAAAAATATATCTAACTATGATTTGATATTTCGGCCAGTTGGTAGGTGCCAATATGAAAATAATAATAATTGGAGATTATTAATGGTCGGTTAACAGAATTTTTATTTATTTATTGAATTTGTTCAATATTATGGCATTGTCAATAATTGTTATAAACACCAGTACGGATAAATTGTTCAAGTCTTTGTTCATAACCAATGATGGTTTATATGACTTAATGTTCCTTCAGTATTTATTATTATAATTGTATAAAGACTAGTGCCACGAGTACACTGTTGGCGGAATATAATACAAAATAATTAGTTTATTTTCCAAAGTGGATAATCTACCAAATAGGTGTGTTGATGCATTTCAGCTCGAGGTAATCAGACGGTCTCATCGGAGTACAACTTCCATGTTGATCCTGAAGCTGCATTTATCTGTCTGAACAGCTTTAACATTCCATTGACCCTGATTCCATGGGAGGTTTGTCTCCAGACACAGGAGGGCATCCAATGGGTACGAACACGCACATGTATATGGTTCCAAAACTAAATGGGCCGTATAGAAATGACTAGTTTCCCTGTGATTGCCATTGCATTTGAAATATTTAAAGAGATCGGTACAATAAAAATCAGCACACATCAGCAAGGCAGGGGTAGATACTAATTAAAATTTGCAGTAGCCATACAGGACTAGTGAAAATTAATTTTACTAGTCCTTCAAAGGTTGTACTAGTGAAAAGTGTTATCAATAAAAAGGAATTTATTCCAAATAACTAACACATTACCATGTTTGAAGGGGTGGGTGGTAGCACAGCAGTAGAACATTGGTTCAAATCCCGACCTGGGGGCCCGGCATCAATGTTCGCGAAAGTTACCTTTCTGATGCGATATTGATAGGATGCGGTGTCAGTTATCGTCGTTGAACTTGTTAGTACCAGCCGGTGCACATTATGGAAGTTGCAGGTTTCCTCCTACCCATAACTGACAAGATATAAGTGAAAGAATCTTAAAACCCAAATTTTAACAAATAAAATATTTAAGGACCACAATGAGAAACGGGTGCCATAATAATTACTAGGAAACAAAGCATTTTGTTTGTAAACTGAACATCAGATAAAATTATACCTCAGAATTACTAATACAATGCTAAGTAAAATTTGTGATAATTAATAGTCGTGCAATCAGTTTGTCTGGAGTCTTCTCTTACTAAATAGTTACTGTAATGTCATACAGAGAATCTACATTGTTCGCCATCAATAACGTTTTATAGCTATAATCAATGAATCATAATGTCAACTTCTGTCTGAACAATGGCTTTATTGACCCTGTAGACACTGCATGCAGTTATTGATTGCAATCTCTTGAATAATGAAGTGAACTTTAAGTGTAGAGTGGCTATGCAGTTATCATCCTTGGTCTTGTCAGTACCAGCCGGTGCTCACAGGTTTGCTGCAACATTCAGCGCTACAGATGTTGCGGGTTACCTCCTGCCCTAAACTGACAAGTCGTGATATAAGTGAAAGAATCTTGAAAGCCACTCTAAACCCCAATTCAAAAAACAAACAAAAATGTTTGAAAAATACAATTATTTACTTGAAAAGTTTTTAACTTCGCAGAAAATTGCAATTTAGCGAGATGACTAGAACATACTTTTTCTTACTGTAATGTCCACATTGATCGATTAAATTGGTGTATTACGTTGCAGTGGGAATATTTCGCCCATACGCAATGATTAATATCCTTATTATTTTACTGAAGAGTAGTAAGCAGAATTGAGAAACCGTTTGAACAAAATATAAGGAGTCAGTTCATTACTTTGACCAGCTTAAAACAACAAAAGCTATAAAAAAAAATTATATATATATATATATAGGTATACAAACCGGTATTTTGTAAACATTTGACGAGAACAAATTCAAATTTCTGTTTCTGACATAGAATTACCCAGAGGTCTTCAGTTTGCAAAGATTATATTCCGTAAGTGTCAATTTCAGAACCTAATCATTTCAGAGTGAGTACGATGAATGGACAAATATGGAGACACCAAAGGCAAAATTCTTCAAGAAGATCACCAACTACTGGATGGAGAAGACGCAAGTCCGACTACAATCTGGTTTCAAATCATGTGACCTGTTTGCCGTATCAACCGTTCTAGACCGAAGCAGCATCTTGGAGTCGAAGACGTTACATGCCAATGTGGAGCTACACGGATGGCTAACTCGGGGACAGATGGTAGTAGACTGGCAGAACAGAATGAATAACAAACCAAATGTCACCATAGTCATGAAAATCTGCACAGACACAGTCAAACAGTTAGTGTTTGACATGCTGATCTGAGATATAACTATGGTTGTGTTGCAGTATGTTGGGGACAATCAATACGGTTTTGTTTTATTGGAGTTGTAAGTCGCTTTCAAGATTCATTCACGACTTGTCAATTTAGGGCAGGAGGAAACCCGCAACATCCATAGCACTGAATGTTGCAGTAAACGTGCGAGCATCGGCTGGTACTGACAAGACCAAGGATGATAACCTGGAACCGTGGCTCCAAAGTCCAATATGTGCATGCTCGGGTGCTATACACGTACTAGTAATCAAGGTCTGTTGATCACTTTGCAAGAGGAAGTCGATTCAAATGGCTAGTGGTCCATAAGAGTGGCCAGTGATTCAGTTGTCTTTTGTACGTACATATATTATTTCAAAACACATGTATACTGACATGTCACCATAGAAATCGACCTGTATGAATGAAATATTTCTGTAACAACATTAAACAACAATCTTTGTACACTTTATTATTTCAATAAACACGAGTACAAAATGGCTATACTTATGATGATAAAAGATGATGAATTGTTTATTACTGAATTACAAGCTGCCTGGATCATTCGATGTTCCAAAATTCAGCATCATCCATCTCGTACCGTTCTTCCATGCAACAAGACTTACTTGTTTCCCAAAGTTCACAAATGCCACGGATTCAAACTCGCGTTCAATTTCACAGCTGTGGAAATGCAATGAATGGGAACATTGAGGACAAGGGGTGGTCCTTGGGAATGTCTCTTGTAATGTCATGTCTCTCCAGGAACTAAAATGGCCACGTCTCTCTAGGCTACATTTTCACCTCTTGCCATGTCTGACTTCCATGTCCTGTACTTCCTTTTCCACCTCGGCACACGCTCGTTCGATCTCGTAGTTCTTGCTAACCAGCCCCACCCAGTTCTGTTCCAGCTGCTCTAGTTTGCTTCCTGCCACGCTCTGCTCGTTCTTCCGCTGCCAGTTTATCTCCTGGATCTTCTTGCGCAGATCCTGCAAGAAAACGCAATAAATGTATGCAAATTCATTGTGTAAAAAAAAAAAAATCCAGCAACTTTGTGGGCATTTGTTTTGAGATGGTGTAACTAATAAACATGATTAATGGGCAGTAGAACTGATACAAAATTAATTGGCTTCAGAAAAACACAAGACTTTAGAGTTAACGATTTCAACCCAATGAAAGCAGGTCTGATTAACACCATGAATATTTCAACACCATCATATTTCAATCATTGCTACATGTAAGCCTCTAGAATAGTTTAAAGCCAGCCATGGTATGGGACCTTTTTTAATTTGTGATAATAGCTGATTTGTCCACAAAATTAGCAATTAACCAAGACCTGCAGCTATTTCAGAGCCTGTTGACACAATAACACCAGCACCCAACTGCAGCTGTTTCTGAGCCTGTTAACACAATAACACCAGCACCCACCTGCAGCTGTTTCTGAGCCTGTTAACACAATAACACCAGCACCCACCTGCAGCTGTTTCTGAGCCTGTTCCATCATGTGAGATAGCACACTGTTGTAGAGCTTCCAGGAACCTGCACCATGCTCCTGCATGAGGTCAAGGTTGAGGATTCTCAGAGCCTGGTGTTCCAGTTGAGCCTGGGAGTTCTCCAGACATTCGGTCCACGCTGAGATGTCTGTCATCTTCCCTGCAGATGGTGTGGGCAGCTCGTACCTCTTCATGTTCAGCATCTCCATTGGGAGACGAGACTTCACAGAGAAAATATAATTACAAAACTGGAAATCTGTGTCCAACAAATACCATAGCAATATGCAACATTAATTTACTGCAAATTTGTATCAATTATTTACAGCCGCTTTCAAGATTATTTCACTTGCATCACAGTAAACACTTGAGTAATCATGATTATTGTAAAGATAATTTGGTATGTTTTCCACATGCACCCACTCCTTTTTCTCCCGTTCTATTCACATGCATGTCATTTTATAACATGCAATGATATCTGCGACATTAAAATAGCTCATTATTGTAAGGATACTGATTTAACAGGACGAAAAATACATGTACAACTCTAACTTGTGTGTGTCTGTTGATAGAAATCTAATAAGGAAGCCAGATGCAACATGATATGACACTCTGCTAACAAACGGAACTGTCCAACGATGGCCGATTGCTGTTGTGACATAATATACTGTTACAGTGTACACTGTCTTCTTTAGCCCCTGGGTCTCCACTATACTATCTTAGGGTTATTCTAGGCTTAGCAATGTAATTTTAAAATCTTTGGTCATTTAATAAACAACAAAGATAATCACAAACATCAAAGCACTTTTCTACTGAAGCAGTGGTAAAATATAATTCAAGAACTTGCGGACCAAATCTGAATAGTCCGTAATAGTATCAGACTCATTCCGTTAAAAAAATATAATCAAACTCCTTACAGGGTTCCTACGGCACGCGAACCGACAAGACTTAGAAAATTTGTGTTAGGCTTTTGTGTGTTCCCCGGTAGTGCAGTCTGCTAGATGCTCGGACACTGTAACATATCACCCATGTGCAGGTTGGCGCAGGTTCGATTCAAGGTTGGAATCAAAATGATGACATTTGAGGAAGGAATATTTTCTCAATGGTAAAAATGGGAGAGGAAAACATGAAAAAAAGGGGGTGCTGGCGGAAATCCTTCCCATTAATTGTTTTCTTGTTCTGTGTGTGCGTACTCGTGCATCTTCCAAAGCAAATTTGAAATCACATGTTTATTCGGGTATGTACATTAGATATTACATACTAGTAATGCAGCAAGTGTTTGTTGTATATATATAATTGAACAATAGAAGGGTTAAATTAACGATGGACAATGAAAAAAATGGTGCGTTCCAATGTATACACACACAAAAATAGACTAGTGTGAATCAGATTTCGCGTACCTGCAAACGCTCAAATTCGTTCTTCATTAATTCGGTCTCGAATGAGTTATAATTAGGCGTTTGTAAGTAGTCTAAGTAATTCTTTGTTGGTCTGTAACGACGGGTTTCTTCTTCCACCAAAGCAGTTGCTGCTTCCCTAACTCCTGTCTCATCATAGCCATGATCAAAATATGGCAAAGCGTCAACCACAACTTCTCCGGCCATTTTCTCTCAAGCATTGATAAAGTAAAATTACGGATCGCAACTCGAAATACGGAATCTTGCATCTGTTTAAGTTTGTATGTTTGTTCGTCTAACTAATAACTCTCGTTTACTAAGATACCATATACACATTGCATATACAAATTCGTTGTTTTTACATGATTTGAAAATGTGGTATATTGTAATGCACTGTTCGTAAAATGTTAAGAATCATAAAAAGGTGAAGTTACTCGCGTGAACACTTTCAACTAGACTGGGTCCACAATGTGATCGCGCGAATATGTGACTAGCGTCAATGGACTGATACCAGTACTATATAAATCGACCATGCATGTCTACAGATTCTTCTGTCCAAATATTTAGGGTAGCTGTTTTATAGTGTGTTTTAGCTTCTGCTCTAATTAAAATATTCCAAGACCTAATTCTGTTGTTGATGAGACTATTGGTCATAACTGCTGATGACTATGGCTACAGCCACGAGAGAAATGATGGAATTATTGAGTGCTATAACAAAGGTGTTGTAACAAATGTCTCCCTGATGGTTAATGGAATTGCAGTAAAAGATGCTGTTAAATTGGCTAAAGAACATGGAATTCCCATGGGTAAGTTGTCTACAGATCAGTAGATAAACCTCAAAGAAAGAAAAAAATCAAAGAGTATGGGACTGATTAATATTAATAAAGTAATTTGGTCTTCGGAGCCAAAGGTTCCAGGTTCAAATCCCGCCCCGGGAGCCTGGCATCATTGTTCACGAAAATTACCTTTCTGACGCAATATTGATAGGATGTAGAGTGGCAGTACAGTTATCATCCTTGGTCTTGTCAGTACCAGCCGATGCTCACAGGTTTACTGCAACATTGAGCGCTACAGATGTTGCAGGTTTCCTCCTGCCATAAACTGACAAGCCGTGATATAAGTGAAAGAATCTTGAAAACGGTTCTAAACCCCAATTCAAAATAATAAATAAAAAATTAACTAATTGTAATGTTAACGTGGTTAATGATAATTAATGTTATCATGGGTATCAGTAACTTTGTAGTAATTCAGGTTGATGAAAGATTCAGTTTCAATTCAACTCTTAAAGGCATGCAATTACAGATATTTATGCTAGTTTGGGATTAGTACATAGTGACAACTGCAAAGTACATTGACTTGACATACATAAAATCATGTTTGTACCTCAAAAAAATCCGTTCACAGCTGTATGGTAGATACAATTCCACTCCACCCATCAGTGTTTTATTTTCATTTAATGATCTGCTGCCATTTATAGTTACGTTCATCTAATTCAATAAATATTAAAATTTGATAAGCCAGTAGAGCAAGTAGTTGGATGTATATTCCAGTAGCACATGTGTAGTCAAATCAAATGCATATATTTTCCGGTACGTGACATCACTATGTAGGTCTGTGATTGTATGCCTGTAAACATTGTAAACATTAATTTGTATTTTATCTCGGGGAGCTTTTACCATGTTTACCAGTTTCTTCAAAGAAGTAATATGAGGCAAAACAATGAATACTCACAAAGACAGTCACATTATAATATTTATTATTGACTGTCAGTATCATTATTATTATAATAGTATTACATGTTCCTTAAGAATGTGGGGCGGGTGGTAGCGCAGTTGTAGAACAGTTGGACTTCGGAGCCAAAGGTTCCAGGTTCAAATCCCGCCCCGGGGG
>JAUTBT010001533.1:0-10596 GCA_032361225.1 Lepetodrilus schrolli | reverse complement strand
AAATAAATAAATAAATAAATAAATAAATAAATAAATAAATAAATAAATAAATAAATAAATAAATAAATAAATAAACACATGGCAGTGTCCCCCCCCACTGCAGACACAAGCATATGTCGAATGTCAGTGGAGCAGAAACCTATTATCAACAACACGAACAGGGCAACAAACAAAACAGTTGCCTTTGTTATTTTAATAATGTTAGACATGAAGTCCTAGTACTCTCCCAAGGAGGGAGACTCTTGTTTAGTTTGTGTGTTGTGTACCATATAAAATTAGCCATTGCTGTGTGTAAATAACATAGGATCACAGCGGTGTGTTGGTGGTGCTACTTACCCATAGGCTAATCCCATTAACCCTCTCCATGCTGGAGGCAACCAGAGATCCCCTAAAGAGCAGTGCCTGTGCCTAGTCCAGCAGGGAGAGGGTTAATCATGGCCACTGACAATTTTCAAAATACCATGACCACTGGAAAGCCTCATGGTTACTGACAATTTTCATAGCCACAGACAATCCTCACAGACACTGACAATCCACTGACAATCCTCACAGACACTGACAATCCACTGACAATCCTCACAGACACTGACAATCCACTGACAATCCTCATGGTTACTTACAATCCTCATACACTCAGTTATAATAGCCACTTACAATTTTTACAACCATTGACAATACTAATGACAATCATTTTAATGACTGACAATCCTCATGGCCACTAATGAAACTCGTAGCCACTCACAATCCTCATACACTGACACTACTGACCTACTGACAATTCCCATAGCCACTGACAATCATGTCAATCTTCATACACACTAACAATGCTCATGACAAGTGACAATCATCATGGCCACTGACAATCATCATTACCACTGACAATCATCGTGGCCACTGACAACCATCATTACCACTGACAATCATCATTACCACTGAAAATCATCATGGCCACTGACATTCATAATTAACACTGACAATCATCATGGCCACTGACAATCATTATTACCACTGACAGTCATCGTGGCCACTGACAACCATCATTATCACTGACAATCATCATTACCACTGACAATCATCATGGCCACTGACATTCATAATTAACACTGACAATCATTTTGACCACTGACAATCATCATTACCACTGACAATCATCGTGGCCACTGACAATCATTATGGCAACTGACAATCATCACAAGAATACTTGCACAAGGTCACTGAGCCGTAAACTAGTCTGAATTCACTTGTTCTATCTTCTATTTCACATTGTAATAACCATATTTAAATAACTATCCTGGTACACTAACAGATGGAGTGAGGCACCAGAAGCCATGGTGGTGGTGTACTAATATACTCAACAAAATTAATTAAGGGCCAGTAGCCTTTTTGGATACATATATATAGCTTTACATATTTTAACAATGAAGCATTTCCAAACGTCTACAGGTTACAGATACTCTTCAAGAACCTGCAGACGTATATATTAAGAAGAATGGCACCAGGTTCCTCAAACCGAGTTCCAACATTTGGTAGAAAGCTTTCCCACGATATTTCTGCCTCCCCTGAATTTATTTTGTTGATTATAGATTAAGGTGGTACACTGAAATGTTCAAATGTATGATAGTCATGAAGCATATGGATTTCCATGCAAGTATATTGGGGCATGATGGTGCTCTATATATAGTAGTTTGGCACGAAGTGCATTGATACCCATATTTGGTCGATTTTTAAATAAATAAAAAAGCACTTATTTATATAGCTATCACAAAATATTTTAAGTAAATATTATTTAATGTAGTGGGGCGAGGTTGGAAAAACAGCAGTGTAGACTTTTAAATGTGTAAAGAAGTTAACCATGAGCACTGCAAAGTGAGTCATATTTTATATATGATGGAAAAATTCAGAATGTTTGATGCAAAAATTCAGAATGTTTTATTTTGGGTAAGTAAGACAATATAAGAAATTGAAGTTGTTTTTTTTTCATTCATAAAAAAACAGTAGCTTATGGTCAGCATGGAAGGCTAGAGGAACCTCGAGCTAGAAAAACTGAGTATGGACGATCGAAACTGTCCCAAAGTAATGAAGATCACTGAAGGTATTTAATTATAATGTAATGTAAATGTGAAGGTATTTAATTATAATGTAATGTAAATGTGAAGGTATTTAATTATAATGTAATGTAAATGTGAAATAAACGTTATACTTCTCCTCGACTTGGTCGTTGAGATTTTTTATGAAGACCGCGTCCTCGTCACTCCGAATAGTGACCACCTTACGACGTCCCCACACCTTGGAGCTGGCGTTACAACGGGGACATCCTTTACTGGACGCTGGCATGCCAGCCATCCTGACAGTGTCTGAAAAGTGTCAAAAACATTGTTATATCAGTCACCACAACCTCGTCACTCGCATAATGTAGACACTGTCAAAGTGTACTGGATATGAACAGTGTCAGAAAACACTAATGCCATGCATTACAAACTAAAAGAATCGTCGCTCACATAATTTGGCCTTGTCAAAGACGTATGTTTTTTTGGCAACATTCTTTCGATTTCTAAAATATTATCTTTTAGATTTTGGGAACAAATATTGTCAAATTTACAAAACATTTCTAATAGAATCCTCAAAGATAGTTCCACAAAACGTATTTGACAAGAACTACTCCTGGTATTGTAATACTTGTCAAAGACGTTGGAAGTAATTTCTTTAAATATTTTAATCAAAGGAATAAAAAAGAAACATGCACAATTTCGTTGTGGGGGAAATAAGTCTTAATTCAACGTCTTCGCTGCTGTCAATCGAAAGTTATGTAAATAATAATATAGAAACATTGTCTCCATAATCTAATTTCTTTGACAACAACTAATAATGTCGAACACTAAGCACAACCTCACAATTGCTGATACTGACTACCGCGAGTTGACAATGCTATGTTAGTAACGATTTCTTTATATATTTTCCTTTTTTTAATAATTACATTTTTATTGTTTTTTTACCACCAATCGAAAATTATGTTTAAAAAAATATCTAAAAACATTGCCTTCAACGTATTTAACAATGATTGATAATGTCGCCCAACCAACCTTATAATGTTGCTATTCACAAATCCACAATCCCCTTTCAAGAGAATTCCAACTCTAGGACTTCGATAAATGAATATAGATCTAGGGAATTTTATGAGTTTAGGATAGAAATGTCGACGGAGAACTAAAGAGTATAATGAATACTGCCTCATTTAATGGCATAATGATTTTTTTTTATTAGAGGGGTTCCATCGATGTTTCTAGGTGTGGTAAAACTAATTGTGTGATAAAACTATTTTCCAGGGTTTTTTCCCAGACATTTCTATAAAACCAAGAAACACCCTGATTAAATTCTTATTTTGGGAACTTCATATGAAATAATTGAGACACGATCTACGCCAAGCGGTTATTACCACACAGAAACGGGCCGTTGCATGTTTCATTTGTTTACTATTGGGTGCTTCATAATGTCTTCATAAATTAAATCTTCCTAAAAGGTTTGGCCATGTTAGGTACCATGAGCCAAATAATTATATATTGTACTCTGTCCTAATTTTTTAACAAGGCGTACACAGCCACGGTGAGGAAAAAAACCCACCTGCATCCCCACCTAAACAATTAAACAACTATTAACAAAAATATTTAAAAAATAAAAGCCAAAAAGAAAAATAATAAGAAAAGATATTAACACATTAAAAACCAACAACATAAGCAAATTAAACCAGTACATAATTAATCGGACCATTGTATAAATAAAGGACCGGCGAGGACACATATCTAAAAAAAAAAGAAGAGTGAATTTCAATCTTTATATTATATTTTATTACATTTCAACCTTCAACAAGTTACTGTTTGTTCTTCCACTTACCAAATATCAGTAGCTGTACTGGGTTATGGTTTCCTCGATTGGAGGAATATCATTTACTGATCGTTTCCATTAACCGAATTAACAGTCCAGCTGGAACATCTTCTCTGTTTCTCTGTCATCTCGCCCAACTTGAACTTACTCGTCATGTCTTCAAGTTCACATTGTTAAACACCATCGAATGCGCGCTGCATGATCACACGTAACTTCCCAAATATTCCACACAATTAAACCACCATACACACCATTACACAGCCCATTAAGTCGAGATGGTGCGCAAGGAAACGTGTGCGCCGCCGATTCCACCAACACAGGACAAGATAAATCATGAATTGTAATGATGTTTGGACGTATCCTTCGGTCATGAAAGCCAAATACTTTTTCATTATATAACACAGTCCAAACAAATCAGTAATTCTAATTAATTACTTTAGGACGCATTATCCGCCTTTCTTCCAATGGCTTGATGATCATGACTTGATCGAACTTGCAAGAGCCGACGGATTTCCTGAACAACATTAGTGCCATATCACTGGTGGGTAGGGCGATTCTGTACTAGTGCAAGTATTTGTTTTAAAAAAAAGAGTATATTATATCGTCCAAATGCAGATAACTTAAATCCTGTTGCCACCCTTTTTGACCACTGTCTTGCAAAGGCAATTAAGCGTTGTCCAACCAAGAACGGACACTTCGATTTGGAAGAACATACAAGGGAATAGAAATCAATGTTCATTCATGACTTAGTCACTACACTCCGACCAAGGCGTTCTTCGTATAGGTGACGCTTGCGCTAGCACATCTCTGGTGACATAAATCACGCCTAATGATCCCAATCCTCTCGCGAGCTGTGATGAAATCAACAAACGAATGCATCCTCACTCGAGGCCGCAACTCCCGGAGCAATTCCACAAAGAAAAACGCTCCCCGAGATTTACATTATTGAATTATTCTCCATTGAACATTTCTGATCAATGCATTGATTTCTTGGTTGATTGGAAAGTGGCATGTCTCCACTTTGGCACTCACCTGCGTGATTAATTCAATAGAGCAAGGTTGATTTCATCTGTTAAACCATTTAGTCTTTTAATAAGAGATGCCACAACGTGCAATGCCAAAGGAAACGATAAAAGTCGCACCGTGCGTCTCTGAAGGTAACAAGTTAATTAAACTCTGTTTGTACTTGTTCATGAATAATTTATTCCAAAAGACGAAAAACGCACTTTGTCGTTCACTTGATGATGTGTTGTGGAGACATTTTAAAGACGCATAGGTCTACGTCACGTTATGTCTTGACTCGACAGGCACGTAGATAGGGGTATTTTAATGTGGATTCGTCAGTACTCTAACTTACTATGTTTATGTTTTGCTTAGAAAATTGATGTGGATGCGTCTGCATATCTGCGAATCTGCGTATCTGCAGCTACGCACCTACTCGAGGAATTTATCATGGGTATTTCAACAACGATATCCGAAGGCAACGACTTAATGATGACTTGAAAATATTCAAAGGTAAAACATATGTATGCATGTACACGCACACGCACACGCACACACACACACACACACACACACACACAGACACACACACACACACGATCACATACACACACACACATTCACACGATCACATACAAACACATACACACACATACACACACACACACACAGAGACACACACACACACACACACGATCACATACACACACACATTCACACGATCACATACACACACATACACACACACATACACACACATACACACACACATACGCACACATACATACACACTCTCACACACACACACACACACACACACACACACAGAGACACAGACATACACGCTCACATGCACATCTAATGCTATCATCTAGTCAATAGCATGGTATACGAATACTGCCATTCCCCCCCCCCCCCCCCAAATACAATGGTGTAACATTAAGGAAATATACTTATCGCGGAGTATTCAATACCTTAGTTCATAACATTTATTCAAAACTAACATGATATAACTAGATTAGGTAAAACTATTCATGGACTACTTTCATTGTCAGTGTATGGTATCTCCCCCCCCCCCTCTCTCTCTCTCTCTCCTCTCTTTGTGTGTGTGCATATTGGAAATGGTATAACTAGTACTCGCATTAATTCGTAAGTTATGGCAATAACTGTATTTATTGCAGATACTAGTATTAGTTAATGGTAGGTATAGTCTAATCATTCCGTATATCCAACATATTTTTTAACCGTTTATTTCTATGCAGTTATATACAATATTAAATATCTAAAATTGAAAGACAAGATTAACCAAGAGGAATTAACGTCCCCGTTAAACTTCTGCCTCGTCGTCCGCATCCACTATAAACGGCACCATCTTCATCTTGGCGGCAACATCGTTGAGATGCTCAATTAAACCATCCAGGTAGACGACATCTTTAGTCTTTTTAACATGGTTGGCGACATCCACTTTCAAAACGGCATTCGACTTTTCTATTTGAGAACACTTTTCTTCGAGGGAAAAGAAATCCCGGCTAAGATCATTGCACTCGTTTTTCAGCTTGTCGATGTCTTCCATGTTGTGCGCCATCTTTTCCCGGCACGTGTCTGCTTTGGCCATTTCCTGTTTAGTGACGTCGAGGTAGTAGTCCAGAGCGTACTGTTCCATCAGAAACCGCTGCTTGCTGCTGCAAGAAACGCTCCGAGACATCCTTGGTGGTCTTAGAAGAAACAAAGTTTCGACACAGAAGTCGTTGGTTCCGGAATGACGTCACGGCAAAAAATGGATACCTGACGTCATGGACATATGCCTAATTCTTTGATGATTTGATCAAACCTAGCATGCCACTAACAGAGAATTTAAGAGAAATGATAACATATAGCGCACGGCAATAATAATTAAATACTTCGTAGTCTTACTTTAAAATTTAAATGTTTTAAATGTTTATGTTGTGGCTTAATTACTGTCGCTTTCAAGGTCATACAGCTCCTTTAGGCTACGGTTTGTCAGTGCCGGGAAGTAGGAATCTTGCATAGATCTGTGGCGCATAGTCTTGCAGTCAACCTGCGAGCACCGTATGGTGGACTTACTAATGGATCAAGAGTGCTAATTGCACTATAAGAGTTCGGACATTGTATGTAGCTTATCACATCATGACTGCATTTGAAAGACACGTTTAAACATATGTTATTTGACTAATCATAGATAGTTCCCCATATACCCCTACTTCGTAGCACCATCTTCTATGGTTCATGGACACTAGAATAGGTCTAGGCCTATTTTCACAGCACTGTATATTGGATCTAGTAAAACAACGAATAATACACTCACATTTGATATATATGACCTATGTATTGTAACGTAATCGAATATACTTGAGATGGATACACATTCACGATCATACCAGTCATAATGTTAATAATGTATTCGTTTCACTTTTAAATTTTACTTTTCTATATCCCGCCAAGATGTCTGCATTTAGAGTTTTTCGAAATGCTTCCCTTGTAGGGGGAATAGTGAAGATATCCCCACATAATCGGTGTCAAAGGAGCGCCACACATGCTCTCAACTTATTAGGGAACTGCAGAACTATGTCAGTCGGATTCTCAGGATCCAGACTAGATCTAAAGATCCACGACGACGGAATGGCATGGGTTACCATGAAAAGTGGGCAGAATATATTGCATCCTGAAATGATTCAGGAATGGCATACGGCTATGGATGAAGTATTGAAGTATGAACGTTGTTAATGAGTTTAGAAAAGTTACTATTTTGGAATAGAATATTAGTGTTACGCATCAATGATTACAGAAAGGTATACTATATAATCATTATATGTCAGAAAACTAATTGAATATAATGAAAATAATTTCTTGAAATGTTTGCCTAAGGTTATTGATAATGTAGAAATGGTGATGTTATTGATTAATTATGTTTGAAATTTGTTTCATAATTAGTTACCTTTAGATACGGTGCTTTTATTAAAAATGACTCAATTTAAAAAAATGAATGAATTAATGAATTAAGTCTTTTATGACTGTTATTGAATGTATATGAACGATACTGCATCCTGTATGATGCAGCTGAATCTCGAAATAATAATTATTAATGAATCGTAGATACATTTGCGTTTCACTTTAATAATACGTGTTACCCCGTAGGAACCCAGACTGCAAGGCACTGATATCAACAGGTAACGAGAAATTCTACTGCAATGGACTCGACCTCGCGTACACTAACAGTTTCACGGATAAAGAACGCCAGCTCCAGGAATATTTGGACGACCTCAGCAGAATGCTTGTACGTCTGCTCTTGTTTCCTGTGCCCACGGTGGCAGCCATTAATGGTTAGTGTAACTTGGCTTGTTTGTGTGTTTGTTTTGTGTGTGTGTTTGTGTGTGTGTGTGCGTCTGTGTGTGTGTGTGTGCGTCTGTGTGTGTGTGCGTGTGTGTGTGTGTGTGTGTGTGTGTGTGCCATTAATGGTTAGTGTAACGTGGCTTGTTTGTTTGTTTGTTTTGTATGTGTGTTTGTGTGTGTGTGTGCGTCTGTGTGTGTCTGTGTGTGTGTGTATGTGCGTGTGTGTGTGTGTGTGTGTGTGTGCGTGTGTGTGCGTGTGTGGCGGGTATTTGAATAGGTATTTAGAGGCGGATTCAATATTATTTCGCTCATATCACCGGTTAATCAGTTTACAACATGAGGAAATTATACCGGTAAAACCTGCAAGCACAGGCTGGTACCGACGAACTAACACTGGGAATTGGATCCGGGTCCGGTGAATAGACCGTGTCCGGTGAATAGACAGTGTCCGGTGAATAGACAGTGTCCGGTTACGTGTTCCGGGGAATGTATAGATCTCATCGGGTTTGTGGCTGTCTCTGAACTATTTGAGCAATACCACGGCGATTTGTTTATGAATGTCCTTATATTATAATTTGCATGTATTATTGGAAAATAACGGAACTTGTCTTACACATAATTTTATTTGCAGGTCACGCGTTTGCAGGCGGCGCACTTTTAGCCTTGGCGCATGATCTACGAGTGATGCGCGCAGACAGAGGGTGGTTCTGTTTCAGTGAGATATTTGTCCCAGTGGTCTTTCCTCGAATCCTGTACGCTATGCTAAGGTAATTTTAGTATTTTAAGTCTTAATTAAATTGAGGCAGTTTATAATACAACCAGTGGTGTATATCACAGCAACTTTGTCAGTATTAACCAAGTATTTATCGTAAATGGTATAGCCCATATATTTCTTGACAGCTGCACTGGCAGGGGGTCATTACGCAATCTAATTATAGATGCGCACGCATTAATTTATTAGCCTCGTTCTCGATAGCGTTCCATTCACATGTTGATGTCGGCCATGTTTTAAAGTCCAATTTACAGTTGTGCAGTTACAGTTTCAAATAAATTCCTACGATAGGGGAAGTTTCCGGCCTTCCTAATAGGACATATCGTTCTAGTGTCCTGTTCTAGCGTCCAGTGAGAACCTTACTATGCCGGCCGTTCGTAAGAGTAGGCGGGCTAGCGTTCGCTCGGTTCGCCTCGATGTACCGCGATCGGTCAATCGGAGGAATTCGCCTGTAGGCTCCATTGGCCCTGTCCCCGAAGCTGACCCCGTGGTCCCCTCTCTGGCGGAGTTAGCCAAGTCTGTCCAGACTTTGCAGCGACGGTGTCCACGTTGATCGAGCTATTACCCTCCGCCATCCGTCCACCCCGGTGCTCGCTTCTGACCCTGCAGTTGTCTCCCGTCACGAGCACACTCCGGCTGAAGGTGATACCGTTGCACGCTCCAGTAACTTTACGCTTGAGACTGCCAGCACTACAACTTCGACTACGGCGTCCTATAACATCTCTACTTTATCACAAAGCCTTAAACGCAGCATATGGGAGGGCAGGGACATTAATTTAGCCTTATTGTTAATACCGGACGAAATTTCGCAGGCATCTAAAACCATTCAGGTGGAAAATCTATATCTTCAGGTTAAGAACCCAGTTAACCCCAGATTGCAGCGGTCGCTCTCCATACAGTTGTCCCAGGTGGCATTCAGAAGATATCGGGACACCATGGTGGCTAGGTGGCCTCAGCGAGGGGAAGAACTGGACGTGTACATGTCCATTATCCTGGAAATGCACTGCCAGTATCAAGACCAGTCTTTCTACACGTATCACAAACGGTTTTCTGCATAGTCGGCAGCCATGATTGCTCAGCTGAATGTTAAGCCGGACTGGGCGAGAATTTATGACTACATTTATCGTGCAATATTCACTGGTCGGGCAGTCCAGCTTTGCCACTTTTGCCAGGAACCCGGACATCTGGCGGAATTCTGTCCCCTGTCGGTCACACGCTCTTCGGGGACAAGGACAGAGTCGCAGGCTACGCCAGGACCAGTGCCCATTAACAGGAGGCCCCCATACACGGATGGAGGCGCGCCGGCTGCCACTGACAAGTACGACAGACCCATCACCTACCACCAAGGGACAGCGCTGTGCAACAACTTCAACGAAGACCATTGCATCCATCAGCCATGTCGGTTTCGTCATCTCTGCCAAGCCTGTAAGAAGCCACACCCCGTCTTCCGATGCCCCTACAGCCTGCAATCGCATCACCCGTCCGACAATCCTACGGGGAAACACCAGTCTGCCAAAGGACAGGAAAGATAGGCGGGACTTTTGACTGAATTTCCAGCATACGCCCATCAATATTGCACAGTTGTTTAACTA
>JAUTBT010001532.1:0-10596 GCA_032361225.1 Lepetodrilus schrolli | reverse complement strand
GCATATCGCAACCTGCCTCTGAAAGTTCGACTGTACAAACGTAGCGTAAACATCGGCACAACCGCAGCACCGTATTCAGCTTTATAAGAATCGTCACTTCCTTTCATCATATCGTAATATTTTATCTTTTCTTTAATCGAGCGCTCGATTGCTTGCATATGTGCGTAGACCCCCGGTCGAACGCGAGATCCTAGCTGCAAATCAAACCCACTCTGGTAATATGACTCCGTATCCGCAAACCTAATATTATACAAAATAGCAATTAATTGATTGCCTATACTCGTCCTGCGTATACGTAGCCGACCAGATTTAAGCAATCTGGACATGAACTCACGGTGGAATTCAAGAAACTTTGGGCTAGAAAAAGCACCCTGCATATTCTTTTTGCTCCACCTCTTCTCATGTAGAGTTTTTAGCTCCGAGAGCACTCGCTCTATATCTTGAATTGTTTCTGTTTTATGCCCACCTAACGCGCAGATTCTTTTTTCAGATTGGCGCATCTTGCGTCGCATAGATTTCCCAAGGGCTGCTTCATAAGCCCCCCAAGAACTTGGTAAATCAACACGATACCTTTGGCCTGATTTACTTTTAATCCGTCCGTATTGATTATCCGGTAAAAGTGGTAAAAACTGTCTTATGAGAACAGAGTTTTCGAGAACATTTTCAATTACCAATAACTCCCAGCACAACCCAATATAAGCGAGCTTACTAGACAATAGCTCACATACCACGTTTTCAACCCCAGGAAGCGCAATGATATCGAGATATTCTGTGGCAACCTCTTCCCATTCGTCCTCACCAGTACCTATAAAACGCAGTTGTCGGTGGGTTAAGGATGATTTGACACTCTTAACCAAATACAATGGCAAAGCACCTACGAGTTTATTCTCCTGATTAAAAATAAGAACGATAATAAGTTGATCAATAATCTTACCGTAGACCGAGATCCAGGTGTCCAACCAATCCCAGCTCAAAAAAAATGTCCGAGAAGTCGAGTTTACTACAAGTTCATCCCACTGCTTTCGATAACCCGAAAACTGCTCTTTAGAATTAATTACTTTACAATTAAATGACATTATTTGAACCACTTTTAGTGAATTGGAAAGGAGTGGTAATAAATTCTATTTTACATTTAATATCCATCAGGTTTACACACATATTATGCCTTTGAATATTATTCAATTATTATCCCACATTCTCTGTATCGTCACATTCACTCATGCGATAATAAAATAATTTAGCAGCGTACTGTAACAAAAAAATATTCTTAGTGAAAAATGACTAAACCTAACGTACTAATCCTCATCGACTCGCATAGAATTGGAGGCCCTGGAAAAGGACTCTTCCAGTTTATCAAAAATTCGCCAAAAGAAAGTTTTGATTTTCAACTCTGCAACTTCAAATATAAAACCCCCAAAAGCAGGGAATTTATTAAACGTGCTGCCGAGGAACAATTAGAGCTTATACTCTTTACCCAGAATTACCTCTTCGATCCTTCGCCAATTTTTCAGCTATACAAAACGATAAAAATCGGCCACTTTAATATCATTCAAACACATAGCACAAAGGCACACGTTATCGCTTGGTTAGCAACGAGGGTCTTGAGCATCCCCTGGATTGCCGTAGCCCATGGATATACGAATGAAAACTGGAAAATTCGCATATATAACCGGCTAGATAAATGGCTCTTAAAGCAAGCAGATCATGCAGTTGCTGTTTCCCCTGTTCTGTATAGCATGCTCCAAGACCTTCGAAAAGAAACTAAATCGAACGAGTTAATACTGAATGCTGTTGATGAAACTGAAATACCTCGTTTGCTAGGCGGCAAAGAAATAAGAAAACGTTGCCGGGTGAATGATAGGGATATTTTAATTGGCACATTCGGAAGGCTAAGCCCGGAAAAAGGACAGGAAGTGTTATTGCTAGCTTTCAGCAAACTAAATAATGATCAGCCTACCTCTCTCGTTCTTCTGGGTGATGGCCAAGACCTTGTTAAACTGAAAGCTCTCGCAAAAGAGCTGGGCATTGCCGATAAAGTCTTTTTTCATGGACATCAAAAACACATGAGGGATTATTATGAAGCCATTGATTTACTTGTATTACCTTCTCTTTCCGAAGGCTTGCCCAATGTAGTGCTAGAGGCCATGGCACTTGGAAAGCCCACCCTTTCAACCGATGTGGGTGCAATATCCGAAGTCATTTTAGACAAGGAGACAGGCTGGATAGTACCTCCAGGTAACGCTGAAGCGCTTAGTAAAAAGCTTAACGAAATACTTCTAAAACCCAAAACACTAAAAGATACTGGCAATAAAGCAAGAGGCTCCTTATTTCCAAAATTTTCAGCCAAAGAGCGCGCTAATAAATTCATTGCTCTTTATAGGCATTTGCTAGCGAATAAATCATGACCTTCAATGGGGTAGTGACTAGACTTAGAGTAGCCGCCCCCACAGACTTTACACGGTGGAGTATTTACTCACAAGTTATCTATTAACGCTGCGACAGCCTGTGCGCGTGAGGTCCAGCTTTCACCCTGAACTCGTGCTCGTCGTGCGTTTCGATTCACTTCCTTGTCGTCTAAAGAGGCTATCAATGCAGCCACTAATTCACTCGGGCTTTTTACAACGGAAATTAAATCACGATAGCCATCAAGTGCAGGAAACTCTGTACTTATTACTGGGCTAGCAGCCGCCAGGTATTCTCTGAGCTTCAAGGGGTTACATGCCCTGATCTGTTTAGTATTACGAAAAGGGAGCAGTGAAGCATTCCAGTGCTGTGAGTAAGCGGTTAGTTCTGTATGCTTACGCGGGCCAAGTAGCACTATATTTGAAATCGTCTTTAGTCGAGATATATCAGCACTCACTGGGCCAATAAATATGAAAGTCCAATGAGGTAGACACCGCGCAGCTTCGCAGATCAAATCAATATCTAACCAATCAGCTAAACTGCCATAAAACCCTGCGACGGGTCCTTTATCTGGAAAATCAGGAGCCCGTGAAACAGCTTTGGAAAACAAGTCATAATCGACTCCATGTGTGATTATATGGGTTTTTTGCGCATTAAATCGGTCGCCGATAACCGAGCTAGCCGCTAAAATCAAGTCAGCTTTGCTCGCCAGCTCTTTTTCCAATTTCAAAACAGGGCCATGATCAACACCGGCTAAAGCGCCAAAATCATCGCCACAATAATAAATCACCGCACTTTCTTCTAACTCCCCAACCATATCCACTGCCGTGGGAAGTGAAACCCAGAGCACATGGTCGTTTAAATTTGAGCGACTAATTTCAGGTTTGATTGTGCGAGATAATAAACGTTGATTTAACATTCTGACAATTTTATTGCCTGGAAAAGGTATTGCTTTTGGCTGAATAACCTTGACTGGAAGGCATGTTTGATTAGACCCTGATAATTTACGCGAAGGAACTGCAAGTGCTTTCAGTTTTTTAAGTAGCCGCAGAAAATCATAGGTATTCATGCGTGGTCGCCTTAAGCCAATGGAGTTAATCCAGATAACTTTTCTATTTTTTGCAAGAATTCTGACTAAGTGCTGGGTGCTGCTTGGATGGGAACCCCAGTCTTCCCCAAAAACAATGAGATCTTTTGCTGTTTTTTCTTTTTCGTTATGCAAATCCTATGCTCCACTTTGACGGTTCTCTGGTGGCTTTAGAATATAGTTCCTAAACTGATGAGGATTCCCGTCTTCTCCTGCTTCGGCCGCTTTAATAATATTAAACATTTCTCGGGCTGAAGCATAATGCAGAAAGTACTTTTCGTTATCACAATACCGTTCTTCTAAATACGAAAACATATCATCCATGGATTGACCGAGTAAAACATCCATATCTTGCTCACCCGCACCATGTGCATGGATTTTAACAAAAACCCATTCCGGCCTGCCCTTTACATGTATACCTGTATCTATCCATTGGTCAACCCTAGCCTTGGTTGGAGGAGACGCCTTACTAATATCCGAATTCTCTATACGAGGGAAGACTCCCATTTTTCTATTTTTCCAATTTAAAGCCAGAGGCCCCTGGACAATCATCAGGTCACCCCATTTCTTTCCGTTAACGCATACATCTTGGCCAGTATTATGTGATTTCGGTTTATTAATATCGTCCTTTGCATAGTAAATGCTATTTATTTTTGAAGTTTGAGTATCACTTGGGGCTGATGGTAAAGTAAAATCTGCGTAGCAACCCATCTCACGAAGAATGACTAATTCGTTATTAATTCCACAGCAGCTACCATCCTGACATGAGTTATCTAGAGCCCAGTCCCCATGGATGAAGCCAAACACAGATTTTCCGGTAGACTCACTCTTGGCCAATGCCCCATGCTGTTGAGACAGAACTTCAATGAAGCTGCACAACTTGTTTCGCAGTCCTTGCTCTGTGTCATCATCATGATGGAGATGAATCTCAATTTCAGCCACTCCTTGCTTGCAAAGAGCTTGAAGTTTATCTAAATGCTCCTTTCGATACTCTTCCTCAGGATAAAAAAAGCTATGGATTGGATGACAGCCATCTGAATCAACATGTTTTTTTGCTAGTTTTGAGTAATCATTTAGCCAACGATCAACCCGTTCTGACTCCACCTGACGCGACGGCCTACTCCATTGCGGCTCAAAATGGTCAGCAAAGCAGAACACTATATGAAGGGGGTCCTTAGTCGTTTCTTTCCAACCTTTAATAATCCAAGAACCGATCCATAAGTGAATGTTTTTCTTTTTTAACATCAAGCCAAAAATAAAAATCAAAAACAGCAAGAAAATAATGAAAAATAGAAGAAGTGGCATTTATAAATACAACCTAATTAAGACAGATTATCTGTGGGATTTTATCAGCCGTAATATTCCCATCAATTGGAAACCGACGTAGTTCTAAACAATTTAGATTAGGCCTGGTATTAACTCCCAGTAGCTGAGTAAACGCGAGTTTATACTCACACTCCTTAAGCGCATCTATTGTCTCTTCGCTGTAAGTCCCCCTTGTCCCAACTGGGTAAGCAAAAGAAGAAATCACTACCTTGAGATTCTCTTGCAAAATATCCTTAGACCTTTTCAGCTCATTAACTTGTCCTATTTTGTCTATATGAGAAAGTATTTCATGTGAATCCGTATGCGAACCAATCTCCATTCCATGTGCTTGCATCTCTTTCAAATGATCCCAGTTCATAAATAACTCAACTTTCCCAACGTCTAAATGGCACTCTAGAAATTTCCGCATTTTAACTAGTATTTCTTCCATAGTTATCTGTTCCATCCTTTTTACTCGTAAAAGGATACTTCGTATAGTTGTATTCATATCGCCGCGGTCAATTCGAATTTCATTTCCCCACGGTTCAATTAATACCGCATCACGCTTAGTATTTCTAATCATCCAGGCGATTTCATCCCACCAAGGCAGCATAGAGCTACCGATATAAGATGTTGGGACAAAAAACACCGCAGTCATTTCATGTTTTTTGAGAGCTTGATACGCAGTTTTGAAATTGTCTACATACCCATCGTCGAAGGTTAGTAATGCAAACTTCTCATCTATAGGCTCATCCTGCTCAACTAGTCGACCAAGCTCTGCAACAGTAATAATTTTAAAATGTTTTTTATAGAATATTAGATGGGAACAGAATGTAGCTGCATCACATGAGAAAGTGTCAGAATCATATCGAGTATCTTGGGAGCTGCCTATTCTATGATAATTAAAACAGTAGATTCCATTAGGCAAAAATTTCCACTTAATAGTAGCAAACCATTTTTTGATAATACTTTTCATATGTTTTTTCATGCTAAAACCCTAAACCTGACGGGCTTCCATCCACGATAATATGCGGCCCGTTAAATTTTCATATTTTTTTGGTATTCTGGATTTAATGCTTCGCAGTATATTCACATCTTCTTTTGTTAACATCCTGAACTGCACTAAAAGAATAGAAAACATTATAACAAATACCAGACCTGCCATAGGAAATATTATGACAGGTAATAAAAGATCTTTAACCAACATAAGAGGGGCTACGGCCAAGCACGCTAATGCTATCACTTTACTATAATAAAAATAATCCAAGCTTGACTTTACAACCCTTGATGAAAAAGATAGAAGTGACGCAGATACCCCTAATTTAATCACAGCAAAAGCAGTTATCGCACCGTTTAATGCAAATATCTTAATAAGAAAGTAGTCCAGTACTATATTGAGCATCGCCGCGAAAAGAATCAGTTTTAAGACAGTTTTTTGCCTTTCATGACTGACCAATAAACTATTGGCTAGGCCTGCTAATGGTGAGAGGACCGTCGCTGCAACCAAAACAGCCAAGGGCACTGCAGAATCCTGGTACTGGTGTCCGTATAACATTGCTATGATCACATCCGCATAGGCGGCGACAAATACAATAACTGGAGCCGTGAGCAGCATCAGGTATCGGCCTATTTCACGATAACGATAAGCCTGAATTTCTAAGCCATCTTTTCTTGATTTTGCCATCACCGGAAGTAAGACGCCAACTAAGATACCAGGAATCAATTCAACCGCATAAACCGACAGCATAAAGGCAACATTATAGTATCCAGCAGCCTCAGGTGTTGCAAATATGTTGAGAAAAAAAACTTCCATTTGTCTATCGATAAAAAAACCTAGCAACGCAATTAAGTATAAAAACGTAACTTGCTTATCCATGTTTTTTTTGTCGCTAATCTCTAAGCTTAACGGTTTCTTCCCACTTTCTTTTAGTATTTCCTTATTTGCGTAATACCTAGAGACTAAATAGTATATCGTCGTTACACCAAGGTATAAATAAACGAATGAATAGATCCCCCCCCCTTTCCATACGACAAATAATATGGCAAAAAAATTGATAGGCGTTACGATACTATTCAGAAGGAACAAGCTTTTAAAGTTCTCCACACCCTTTAGTACTGACGTATAAAAAGCTTGTAGTGATTTAGGTATTATCGCTAGCAGAACAATCCAAAAAAGAATTCTACTATTGTCCGCTGGCAGGTTTTTTTCTATAAACAGTAAAAGAAGAGAAATAATTATTATAGAAATCGGGAGCTTAAAGTATAAAAGGTTTAAATTATACTTAACGATTAAGGGTATGGACAGTTTTGCTACATCGTTTCTTTGTTCCGCAACAAATTTTATAATTGAAGTCACGATCCCGCCAGATGCTAGCATAACTCCAAACGCAACAAACCACATCATAAGGCTATAACGACCAAATTCTTCAGCACCTAATTGTCGAGCGACTAAAATAGACACGAGCATTCCAACAATCGTTTCTTGATAGCCTGCCAATCCATAAAAGAAGCTATTGCCTAATATTTTACTTTTATAAGACATGTTAAAGGCTATCAGGAGAGAAATAGGCGGTTATTAAGCCCGGAAGAATTCCTGTACCCCACCTTTTTTTCATTCAATACAGATAGCCAATGATTATATTTTCGTTGCCCCCCCGCCCTGTCTTTTTTTCTGTAAATATAGATTATTTTCATTTAGCTTTCTCTCTCATTGTATTAGGAACGTGCACGAAATAACTTCCCTATTCTGACGTGCCTTTTTGCTCCAGCTCAATCGATCTCAATCGTTGCGTAGAACAACTATGCGCCTCTTGAGATCGATTGACCCGAAGCAAAAATCCTATGGCATAATTACGGAACTTATTTCGTGCACGTTCCTTACCTGTTGAAAACGACTCCCCTTTTCTACAATAATTCATGGTGAGCAAGCCTCTTAGACTGCTATTTTAATTAGTACCTTAACCATGACGAATAAACTAATGACGCTTATTAATGAATAAATAATCCATTTTAAAAACTCAGGCATACCGAGTACTTGTTTGGGTACCACCTCAAACTCAGCACGTCCTAGATGGTAATATCCAAGTATGAGGCCATATATTATGAAAATATAGACAATATAGCTTTGGCTCAAGAAGAATCCGGTAATAAAATAGGCGATGAGTGATAAAAATAAAGTCCATCCAATTGCTTGATAATCATCCCAATCCGAAATATCCGTATCATCCATGGTTTCCGTTGAAACGGTTTTTTGCAAACCAATCAGTCCCCATAGAAGTATCGCTATAGAACCTACAAAGGTAAACCAAAGCATATATCCTATGAGTCCAGTTTCTGCAAGCACAAGGACAAGTGAGTTATGTGCAGTTAGATAATATAACTGATCAAAATTCAGATAGCCTACCCCGAACAATGGACTATCAAGCATCATGTATATACCTTCATCCCAAGCATAGACACGTTCCCATGCGGATTCTTCCCCTACTTCTAGCGTCGAAAGCCTTGAGGAAACGCCTAATGCAGCCATTCCTCCTAGGCCTCCCAAAATGATGGCTTTCATAGATCCAAATCGGCGCCAAAACATTAATAAGAGGATTGCACCAGTCGCCATCATCGAACCTCTGGAGTTTGTTAGATAGATACCATACATCAAGATGCCTAGCGCACCAAAATAGACTACTTTAATCGGCGTGCTAACCTCCTTTTCTAACCAGTAGAAAATGATGGGAAGTGATGTTACTAACAGTAGCCCCAAGTCGTTAGGATCGTTAAAAATACCTAAGTAACGAATACGCTTTATGTCATGCTCGAATAAAACCTCTAGCCCAGTCCAACCTACCCCGTTCCGATACTGCTGAATAGAATGAATCGCAATAATGAGAGCACAAACTGCAATTAGATCCATGACAGTTGTAATTCGAGTTTTTGTTGTCGCTACTGTGGCGATAAATACAAACAGCATAAATGAAGGTAAAAACTTCATTAAATCATCCCATACATCACCCGCCCCATCAGTACGTAACACCGAAACTGCCAAGCAAGCAACAAAGGCTGCTAGGATCGGAACCTGAGGAAAGTCAAGCCTCTGTCGTTCTCCTGCCAGCCAAAACAAGCTCGTTCCAATTAACGAAAAATTAACAATCGAAGATTCTTGAAGCCCAGCCACATAGTCCTGCGGACGAATAATAATTAATACAATTGAGAGTAATATTAAAAAAAAGGTCAATTTCTACCCCAGTTACCGCCTATATGCCCAGCACGGAAAGTATTCCGGGAAAGGCACTTCTTTTTAGTTATTATTTAGGTATCTCTATGTCCGTTTTTCAAATATCAGAATATTGCCAAATGACAGAGTTGGGCTCTTGATTCTAGTAAACCAAAATCGGTTAAACCAATGGATCATGCTATTTAATGGCATCCAGTGAACTCTCGTGTACATCTCTGTGAATTGGCCTGGAAGGTGTTTTTTCAAAATCACACCATGAGTTCGAAATTCCTTAATGATCCATTGAATATCTGATTGCCGAGTCATTAGATCACCGGTTGGAGATCGTTCCCAATACTCATTCCCAGCTTCTGTCACCTTGAGACTAGCCGTCTCTTTTCTGAAGATCTTTCTGAGTAAACGCATAATCTTTGAATCAAGTGAGAATCTATTTCCTTCACTTAAAACCAAAGTTCCATTTTTATTCAATACTCGGGAAAGCTCGTAGATTACAGTTTTGATATCAGGAATATGCATCAAGACTCCCCAGCAAACAATTCGATCTCTGGATTCATCCTGAAAACTCATAGATAATAAGTCTTCTCTTTGTAACTGCACCTTCTCTTCGAACCCACTTTCTTCAAGATGGGCTAACGCCATCTCTAAAACGCTACTAGAGAAGTCAGTAGCAAGTACGTTCACCCCTCTGCGTGCCAGTCGGATGGAGTGGGCACAAGTGCCGCAGCCTGCATCGAGCACCGTCATATTATCTTTTAGCCAAAACTCTTTTACGATTTTGTCAAAGGCTAGCTCAAAAAACCGTTCATTCTCCTGAGTGCGGTACTCTTTTTTCCAATGCTCGTGAACATCTGGATCATTGAGTGTTTTTTCCACCGTTTTTGTAGTACTTAAGTTCATCCTCACTCCTGGTCATTACATACCCATTAAACTTGCGTCACTCTCGATCAATTGGCATGGATAGCGGGTATTATTGTTGATCACCCCTATACGAATCACTATACCTTGTTCCAGCGAACATCAATTTGATTATAGAGGTATCTTTTAAGAGATATTACACTACCAGCATTAAGTTCAAAAAAAATATAGCAGAAGCTGATCAGCTTATTGTTTCGTAAATTTGGAAACAGTTTTCCAAGTAAAGCACTTGCATAAAACAGGCACTGAAAAACAATAATGAACCTGTACACCCAGCCTGTAAGAAAAAATGGCGTAAAAAATTCTATTATCATAAAATAGGGAACCAATAACCTCATAACCTTATGCGAAATAAACTGGATCCAAATCGGATTTCTTCGAGGATTAAACAACCAGGCATTCCTAGTGAAGGACTGATAGTTCCCCGATAAAGTCCGTATTTTTCGCTGCTTTTCTTTTTGTGCATCTTCTTGTGTCGCATCATATAATTCTGCGCCCTCCAGCAATACAATCCGTTTTCCCTTCTTAAGAATCTGAATTGGAATCTCAAAATCATCTAAAATCGTATCTTCTTTAATGGGTTCGTAATCGCTAGAATTGATAGCATAAAGAGCCCCTGTTACGCCCGCTACCGAATGCAAGCGTGACTCAGACTTTCTGA
>JAUTBT010001531.1:0-10597 GCA_032361225.1 Lepetodrilus schrolli | reverse complement strand
TGGCAATGCAGTTATCATCCTTGGTCTTGTCAGTACCAGCCGGTGCTTGCAGGTTTACTGCAACATTCAGCGCTACGTATGTTGCGGGTTTCCTCCTGCCCTAAACTGAAAAGCCATGATGTAAGTGAAAATCTTGAAAGCGGCTCTAAAACCCCAATTAATAGAAAAAATCCCCAAAAAAATCAATGTTTAATTACATGTATTATAAATAACAGAGTTGTTTCGGAAAATTTGCAAATAATTTAGTTTTATTAAACTGAATGTTTATTAACGATCAATAGTTAAAACAAACAGTCGTAATTAACATGCAGGAAAATATGATAGTATATAGAGTTCAGCTGAAACAGATTGTCTCAAATGACTAAACAGCAAAATCGTATACAAGGTTTAAAATTAATAGTTACTTTCCATGCGTATTTCGATCTTGTATATGTTGTATGATGTGATTATATCACAACAGATGATGGTCAACAATTGAAATTTAGTGGTATACTTACCTTTTTTTCGGTTTCAATTGCAAATATGGCATTCTATGTAAATGTAAATCATTCTTTTTTGTTACAATTGAAAAATTATAATTTGTTTTCACATTTTTTCATCATTCTTATGTTTGGGTACCAGCCTTTATATTAATAAATGAACCGAGTTCATATATATTGTATTGATAACGCTTTCAGAAGTCATAATTGATATTTTATGAGGCTCACAACACAGATTTCAAATAAAGAAAATATCCAAATGCTGATAATGGTATGCATTATTGTGAATTTGTTTTGCCGAATATATTACTTTCAGGGAATGTTCATATTGAAGGTTTCCCAAACATAAGGATGATCGCATACAAATTGTGAAATATTGATCTTTAGACTGTATTTGTTGGTAGATTCGTTACGGTCATGACACACTAGTTGTTGTGCTGTACAAGGAAATTGTGACACGAGTTGGTTTGGGTTTTAATGTGGAATGCATGTAATGTGGCCAAGGCATAAGGTATGGAATCGCAACGATGTTTGTTTTCTGAGAATTTTGCGTAATGTTCGGGACTCATTTGCAGAAGTCATGTAATGACACTCATTGTCATTATGACATGAACAGGTTAGGGAATTTTACAAAGATTATATTTTGGCGTAAAATTATAATTTTGACTTAATGATCATAATTCACTATCTATTTGGAATATCTCCTGTCCTTTGTGCATCGTATTTTACGCTTATATTAAACAAAGATTATGCGACAGCTGCCTCCGTCGGAACCAGTAGATAACTAAGAGCATATGTCATCGACATTCAATATTTTAAATATGATTATTGGTACATTAATAGTAACATGTAACAGGAAGTATATTTCTTTACCAATATACAGATTGTGACACACACACACACACACACACACACACACACAGAGAGACTCAGAGAGAGAAAGAGAGAGAGAGAGAGGAGGCAGAGAGGAGGAGGGAGACATACATACACACACACACTCACACACACAGAGAGAGAGAGAGAGAGGAGGGAGAGGAGGAGGGAGACATACATACACACAAATACACACACACAGACCGAGAGAGAGAGAGGGAGAGAGGAGGAGGGAGACATACATATTCAAACATACACACACACACACTCACACACACACACACACACACACACACACATGTAGTAGGAATGAATTAGTCATTCATAAGTATTGATAGTTTTAGATTGTAATGGTAATATAATATTTCTGAATATTGGTCGTTTTAGTTTATAGTATTACAGTGTTTCTAATAGTCGATCTTGGTAGGTAGTTTAGTAATTAATTATATAACTCTGCACAGATTAATCTAAGGGACAAGTGATTCTCAGGCTTGTGTAATAGGTATTCAATTATTGCTTGGATTTGTCACATGACGCATGGCCCAAGTATACATTCTACCTTATTTACAATATGTTGTATCAGTCGATCTACATGAGCTGACCAGTAAAGACCAAACATATTTTGGGTAAGTTTAACTTCAGCTTTTACTAGTTGGGATAAATGGGTTATAAGTGGATACTAGCGATCTATTGTTCTAAGCAACTAGGATACGGCAGCTTAGTAAAGGCATATGGATGAAAGATTCCCACTGTGACGTAAAACAACGAATTCACTCCTCT
Organism: Lepetodrilus schrolli; assembly: GCA_032361225.1. NCBI lineage: Eukaryota > Metazoa > Mollusca > Gastropoda > Lepetellida > Lepetodrilidae > Lepetodrilus > Lepetodrilus schrolli. The sequence continues at coordinate 8,465 of JAUTBT010001531.1, read as the reverse complement.
ACGAAAGTATTCAAAGCATTCACATCTTAGATTCAGTGTCGTAGAGTGATTTTCTCTTCTGTATTTGACGTATAATTTCCTTGTCTTTTTCTCTGGACTTGAGACGACATTCTGTGCACAGATGACGCTCCAAGGTGGCGATCATGTCTAGTCTCTCCCCCGACAGCAGTTGTCTCTGATGCTCGAGTGTCTTCGTCAGATTCTCAGCTCGTCTGTGTTTCTGGAACACACCAACTACAATTTAACATCTGGCAATGACCATGGCTTCCAATAGTTTAATGTTTTATTGAAAGTATTTGTCCGGATAAATAACTGTAAAACTACAACAAAGGTCATGTTTAACAACAGGACATAACGTATTGTTTGAGTTACTTAACTGTCCTTCCTGGTTGCAAGCAATGACTGCACTATTTGGTATGTAGTAACATTCCGGTTCAGAAATAAGTCATCTACCATGGTTATGCAGGTTTAGTTTGTTTTACCTTAATGATGTTTTCTTCCATTTCATTCTGCCTCAGTCTGGATTTAAGCGCTGCTTTCCTGTTCTGTGCCTTCTTTCTTTCCCTCTTCTTCAACTCTTCGAATGTCATCTGTCTCAATACAAACAGTCCAGATACTCGCAGTACTCGCAGTATCGTCAACTATGCAAGTAGACGTGTATAAAACTAAATACCAGTATACAAACTAAAGCTATGACGTTAAAATATTCTAAAATTTACTTAATTTACGTAATTGTTAAAAATTAATATGTCTAACATATTTCAAACTAATAGTAATATACATCAATGTAGGACAAACAAAGTCAGGTGATTAAAAAAAGTATATTTCACCTTTGTTTCGGGTTCTTTGAATTCCGCTGCCTCCGTGTCCTCTTCAAACTCCCCAGAGATACATCGTCTAAGTTGAATCTTTGCCTTAAGTTCTGCTTTGAGAAGTGGCAGCACCGACATGGACTGTTCCGAAGAAGCTGCCGCCTTCATCACACCCTGGTCCTCCTCGTACACAAACATCTTCACCACCTCGTCCGAGGTCGAATCCAAGACTGGCGAGCCCGTGTTAGAGGAGGAGGAGGAAGAGGAGGAGGAACTCTCTAGTGTCTGCGGCAGTGACGTTAGGAGCCGTCTGTTAGGTACCATCGTGCTAGGTGTTGACATATCTGGGGGTATGTCAGGGATAGGTAGACCACTGCTTAAGGAAATGAGTCCCACCAAGGGCGTTAGACTTGTGTTTGAAACACCAAACCCTGAGTCACAATATAAATTGTCATAACTGCTAGTAGGAGAAAAACGAGGACCATCTGACAATAATTCTGAATTCAATAGGGTGGATTCATTGGTAGAAAGATCCGATGAAACTCCGGACAATAACCTGATTTCTTCACGTGTTGCAGTATCGGATAGCAAGTCAACTATTTCATCGAAATCAGTGATACTATCTTCTGTGGACTGACTACTTACAATGCTCGACTTTTCAAATGCCTCTATTGACAGTGTGCCTTCTGACCCACTGGAGGTTCGCGTAGACCCTGTCGACGAGGATTGTGGCTGATGCCATGACTCGGTGAATGATGCTAAACTAGACTGTGGTCGTGGTGGTAGGACGGCGGTCTCTGGTGATACTATAATAGTTGGAGCTTTGGGAAGTATTGGACGCTGGTAGGTTGAGATGTGGGGAAAGCTGTCATAAAACACTCGTTTCGTTTTGGACATCCTTTTTGGAGAGCTAACTGATAAAATTTCGTCGAACTTTGGCAGGTTAGATAGACCCATCTGACCATGGACTCCCGACAACGATGAAGAACTCGGCTGAGGTGCAGAAGGAGGTGATGAGGCTGAAGATAATTCTTCATCTTCGTCTTCTATTGTAGAAGCCATGCACAGTGAGGTAATTAGCAAACTTAACAGTCGTTTCATAAACCGCAAAGACCAATAAGGTATGCCCTTAAAACAGAAGATCATTATTGTCATAAATAACATGTTCGTTTTTAATGTATTTGTAGTAGATTGCCTATCCATACGTGTCACCGAAAATATAATTGTTTTTATCAGAATTGTTTGTATATTTGCAATTATAATATATGTTAAGTGGTGAGTCAATACAGTATTTAGTCTTAGGACCTGCCGATCCTGGGATTCGAACCCGAGTTGCTGGATTGCGAGTCCAACGCTTAACCGATATGGCGGAGACCAATAGGAGCACCTTATATCTCACCCTACTACACCCCCCCCCCCTCCCCCACCTTCCATATGACTCGTCCTCGAGTAACTAATTCGGTCTATTTTAAGTCCCTGGGGAACTAGGAATGCTCTATTAGACGATCCTGGAAGAAGAACGACCAGGAACAACTCGAATAGACGTTGGGCGCCATTTGTAACAGGACCACTGCCCATTCTGGGATTCGTCCAACGCTCTACCGATTGAGCCAAAGGGATAACACCCTTGGCCGAAGCCAGTAAGAGCACCAACATAGACTAATTATTATTTGAAAATAAATTGCTTGATAGTTAGGTAAAGTAATTAGAATAGTACAGTGTGTAGTTCCTTACCGGCTGCCATGGATCTGTGACCTCTTGGGAGAGGGGCCTACATTGGACGTAGACCATATCAGAGAAGTACAGCACTACAACACTGCAGAGATAACCTGCTAAATAACAGTGAATCATTAGCATCATCATCATCATATCATCATTATCATAATTGTTATTATTGCTTATATTATTATTATTATTATCATCATCATCATCATCATCATCACCATCACCATCATCATCGTCATCTTAATTATCATAACATTCAATAGCCCAGTAGTAGTCGTAGTCGTACTAGTAGTATTAGTCGTAGTCGTAGTCGTAGTCGTAGTAGGAGCACTATTATTAGTATTGGTATTATTATTACACTACCGCTGAGATATCGCCCATGTCCTCACTGTTCCGAGTTATCTAACTAGTGTAATACCACCATTCCGTTATATATATTGGTGGTACTACTTTTACCTGTTGTTAATGGTCACGTGGTCACGATAAGATAACGACACAATTAAGGGACGTCACGTGAACTGAACATGACGTCGACCGTACCAAGATGTCAAAATCGCACGTCGCCAAGTTACATGATCAAGTTTGGAATGACTTTATATAAATACTAGCACAATTCAAATCGTCTTTCTATTGAATCCGAGGGAATATTAATTGTAAACATGTTTGAAAAGGGTATCAAGCGGTCGAACGGTATTTATGGGCATGTTCTATGTAGTCTAAACTGATGGTAAACACATTGTAATCAAGTTATTTTTGTGTCAGGGTTGGTAGTGTAATAAATACAATACTAAACATGCTTCCGTGTGATAACATTTTTATGAAAAACATTCACTCGTTTCATAACAATGGTATTACATGGAAACTCATTTAGTATTCTCTATTTATTAGTTCAATTATTAATAAATTTAATCACGTAAAATAAGTAAATATCTCAATTTGTAATACAGCAATGGGTTCACCTCGAGACTACTCCCACTTTGTTCCAATATATACTATGGTCCAGTCCCGTAGGTTAGCCGAGTGTCTATACAGAGTCAAAACTATGTTTCAGTTTCGTACTTAATATTTCTACATATATCCTCTTAAAAACAGTCAAAGATACATTTCGACGCAATATGAAAGAGCAAAGTAAAACTATGGATGGCATATGCATACGTAACTATAGTTAATCATACTGCATATATCTTGACCTCTGACCTCGATGTATACAATGTTCTTCCGTGTGGTCGACAAGAAATACTGAAATACCATTTGTGTGAATGATTTAGCTTCTTGTCAGGTCATTTAATTGTTTGCTATTGCATCCAGCATCGTTTTTGTACCTAAATACTCTAAATACTCTATACTAAGTAGCTCTATACTAAGTACTCTACTAAGTAGCTCTATACTAAGTACTCTATAGAGTGCCGCCATTTGTATTAGTCGCCAAAACGAAAGTAGACATATCGTGTCATGGTGCAATGCCGTGAATATGTTGTGTTATTAGTTACTGATAAATAAACTGATAAATAAACCGCCATGTGTTACATTCGTGCTCCGAGTGTATGTATCTAACATAGATATACGAGTAGCTCTGGGATAACTCTAGGATAACCTACCATCATACAAATAAATCATACTATATGTTCCCTCGCTGTGTATCAAGACTTAACGTTATTGATTAAGGCAAATGGAACTTTATAGTAGTGTAGTGTATTTAGAGAGGTGTCACAATACATATTAAATTTAACTATATTCATATTAAAACAAGTTGGCTAAATCGTACTACCTCCCAAGCCAACATAGTCCTCGAAGGTAGTGTAATTTAGGCTATTCCGTTTTAATATGAGACACTATAGCATATTGAATATGAAAGGTGTATAGTAAAAATCATAACTAATGCAAATAAACATACAATATATAGCAATAAATCATTTTGCATTTTTAGTACACGTAAATCTAAAATATAGTAAGACTATTAAATATAAGACATAACAATGATTGTGATACAACATAACTAACTATAATATTATATGAATGAGGGAAGGATATTCTGCATGCTCGCTCCATAAATAATCAGGTTCATTATCTGATCCTGATATTTATCTTTAGCATCAACCAGATGCCCTAAATTGTCTTTATAATATACCTCGGCAATATTTACTCTTTTCTACGTCAGGCTTATGGAAAGCCATCCATATACATATTAGCCTACATGTATAGCCTACATAGAGAAGATGGCGGTTTACAGGAGTCAATGCAAGTTTTACTCCAAAAATAAATTTTTCTCACTCCATATGTATAAAACGGTGCAGCGCCAATACTATACATTTTACATATTAAATTAGAGTAGTAAATGCGAACACTAATACGGTCTGTCTTTCCGACACGAAGATCATGCACGTCATTCATGTATATAGGCCTATTCAACACACGCGATGAAGTCAATGTCTAAATATAGCATGTCCTGCATGCGACCAGACGCCTGCTTGAGTATGTTTACAATAATGGTACGGCATCTAGAAGTGAACATAATATTTCTATCTATTATTCCATGTACAGTACGTCCGTGCAGTGTATCCATACCTTCTGCCCATCCCTGTGTCTACGGCAGTCCTAGATTTGCGAGGGCGGCAATAGAAACGGGAATTCCCCAAAGAAAACTACTCTAGTACCAGCTTGGTATACAGTTGTAATTGCAAAGTATACACTTTAATGTTCTTATTAACATGCATGGAGTTATTTTATCTACTTAAAATCGAAATGAATTGATAAAGACATTAAAGTATTAAATTTTCTATAAACATTTATTAAAATATAACGGAGCAATTGACGTGTAAAGCCACGTCTTTGAGAGCCACAGAATTCAATATTGAGAGAAAATGTTGATACATTGCGCTATTAAAATAATTTAGCATTTGTGCAATTGGATATACTTATTAACTATATTATTTATTAAATTGATAAATGCCATTACAATGCTAAAGTATCACACCATATTAATTTATTATACTGTAATCATGTAGATGACTTGTATGGTCATTTATAGTTACCGGGTTTTTCCAGTTGCTATTTTTCACGGGGAATCCCCTGGCGTGATCATGCGCGCGGTTACAGGCTCTTCGCACATCGACATGTGCAAGATCAAGCACAGGTCGTGACCTATGACCTTTTGCATGCATTAGCTTCAACTGTGTAGTAGCCTACCCCGTTGTTCCAGGTGGTCACCTGACGTCGTGGATAAAACACCTTTGGAAGTAGCACTTTGTTTCTAGGCTATATTATCTGTTACTATGGCAACACAGAAGTGGATGTGTGCGAAGTTTCCTATTATAAACACGTTATAAAGGTTTCTAAGTTACTGATATAAGTATACATGCATACATGCATTGTCAAAAATGAATTATTGTACCCGCACTCAATGGAAAACGATCTAGGGGAGGGGGCCCTGTATTGGGCATGATCCTATATTGAGCCACCCCTCGAGGCTTTTAGGCCTTTTTACAAGGACTATCTTTCTGCTACACCGGAACGATCTGTCTGACGTCCTGATGACAAAGTTAACATAAAACAACGGAAGAAATTACTTAATAGAGTAAAATTATTAAAAATTACTTACCCTATTGTGAATATGTTTATCATGTAGCACTAAGTATCGATTTTTTTATATTATAACTCATATGATATGAAACACATATTAATGATTGTTGTATGATCGCCGAGTTAGTAATTTGTCAGTACAAGTACAACAACGATTTAGTGCATCAAGTTAACCTTCTTTTACATATGAGTCTATTTTATTAAAGTGTCAGATGTTCCTAAAATGTGCATATGAGATCCAGCTTATTTTTCTGTTTTTGTCAATAAAAACTATACCAGACTGTTGACATCTTTTTTGAGTTTTGGAGAACGTGTCTTGCTTGTGTATCGCTACGTCATCTCCATTCATTCATTGATTAATGTGCAGATGGGATCCAATTGGTGCTGGTGTGTCATTTTGGTTTGTAAATATAAATTTTCTTAAAGGTAATATTATATTTTTTAAACTAAAGAGAATTAAAGACATACTAAAGAAAACAACATATATGGACCTATGTCGCAACTTCTATAATTTGTATATTCATTGTCTTTGCCCAATTTAAGCACATGAATGGCCCAAATTAGGAACACTGTCCATAAATTGGGCCACTTTAAATATTTTCTTTTTACGGTTTCAATAAATATTGATGATTTAGGGCAATTTTTATTTGTTGTTATTTCTACTTTTTCAGTCGTCGCAAATGGGTGAAAGTTTCCCGCAGCGACGTTAAATACCCATAATCACTATTCTTTTTCATCTCCTGTACCATATGCAATCAATGTACAATGCATTTAACGGTACGCTTAGACACAATGACCATTATTTTAAACAAGCATGCCCAATATAGGGCCCTCTCCCATAATAAATGGAAAGCAAATAGAGAAACAACCATGCATACAACAGCGGCCCTCCCGGATGTAGGTACACTGAGGTAACGTGAGTAGGCCTACCGGATGTACGTACACTGACGTAACGTGAGTAAAATATGTGGATTTTGTTGGCGGCAGAGGTAGAACAATGACAGGATCTGTCAACAGTCTGGTATAGTGCTTTCTTAGCAGTGTCAGCCACAATGAGTAGGCCCCCAATATTATAGTTAGGTTCATTTATTCTGCATGAGTCACATGTTGTGACATAAAGAACATACATATAATTAATAAATACAGTACATCCATAACGGTAAATGAGTAAATAATTGGTTACAATGTATATAATAAAATTATACATATACAATCATTTAACCATTGGTAAGCCATATTTCAGGTAATTAGCAATCTTGTACATAAGGGGCTTGTAATTACTATTCATAAGGTAGATACATTTGGTAAGAGTAGGGTTTTTACTGAAGTATAGCGGTAGATGTGTTTTTCTTAATGCTAACAAATTAGGACATTCCAATAGAAGGTGATATTCATCTCCTACGGCGGAGTTACATAAGGTATTTATGACGTATTGAACTAGACTGGTTCCGGAATCCGAGGTCACACGTAGAATAACCAATAATTAGCCAAGCACTCATCAAACGTGTGTGTGTATGCATGTGTGTGTGTGTGCGCGTGTGTGCGTATGCGTGTAGGGGGCAGACGTGGATCATGCAAACGCGTCAGGAATGTACTGATATATTTGATTAGTACGTACATATTATACATTAAAATTATATATTTGATTAGTACATACAAATTATGCATTGCTTGAACATATGGTATATTATAATATCATTAGACAATGTATTATATGTTTTAGCTGTATTCCGGTGTCTGGATCATTTACGATTACACAGAGGTAAAAGTCATACGTTTATTATTCTCTAGGAAACAACAATCATCTACCTAGCAAGTTGTGCATAACTGCATCATTTGTAGACCTGCACACTGCTAGATATGTGATCATGTGTAGGCCTATAAGTCTATATTTGATGATCATGCAGATCCTACGACATGATAGATTATTCAGGTTTGTAGTTTTTTCAAGACGGTATAGCGAAACATTATATGTTAAAATATTACCAGAGTTGATAGAATGTATTCATAAGAACACTATATAAACATTGTGTGTTAGGTAGATCTAACTGTGCATCTATTTCATTCACTTTTTTATAGTTGAATATTAAATGGAGATGTGTAATCGCTACAGAATTGGTTGTGCTTATAACGGGTCATTAATCATGTATCTTGAGAGCAGGGGATCGTATGTTTGGAAGTGGGGGAGGGGTTCGTTTACATCATGTAGGCCTATCCAGTTTGTTACCAGTAATGTATGTTTTTATTTTGTGTACCAATGGGCGAGACAAAAATACACAATCTCTCTCTCTCTCTCTCTCTCTCTCTCTCTCTCTCTCTCTCTCTCTCTCTCTCTCTCTCTCTCTCTCT
>JAUTBT010001530.1:0-10597 GCA_032361225.1 Lepetodrilus schrolli | reverse complement strand
ATGCGAGCATGATATTAATGCGAAAAATGCGATTGGCTTATGGCCGCATTTAATTCCTACGCATTATGGAAAATAATAATAGATACGTCTGGGAAAAACATGAATAGAGGCCTGGTCGATCGCATTTAATTGTTGTCGCATATATGTCCAAAAGCTTGCTGTCGCATTAAATTAGTGACGCATTAATTTCCTGATTTACAGTATATGCATTCCTTTTCAGATTTGGATGTGCAACGGCAGTATAGAACTCATACCTTGTTCCCAAGTTGGACATATATTCCGATCCATAAATCCTAATCAATGGCATGGCGACGTTGCCACGGTCATCCGTCGGAACAATAAACGAGTTGCGGAGGTTTGGATGGATGAGTATAAAGACATATTCTACGATGAGAGCGACACTATAACGGAAGTAAGTCTGATATATCTTTCATGCACAAATCATGAGAACATCGTCTTCTCAAATCGTATTTTTTTAATTGGGGTTTAGAGCCGCTTTCAAGATTCTTTCACTTATATCAAGGCTTGTCAGTTTAGGGCAGGAGGAAAACTGCAAAATCCGTAGCACTGAATGTGGTTGCAGTAAACCTGTGTTCTGGTACTGACAAACCAAGGCTGATGACTGCATTGCCACGGTACAGACAACGGATTCTATAAATATCGTCTTCTCAAATATGAAAGTGCGTTCGTATGCGGACTATAGTCGTCCATTTGATGTGCGCCAGCATAAGCGCATTAGCATATCATTTGAGTAATTGTAGACAATAGCTACCTCGGTAAGAATTGCCATGTGTTCATGTAAATAAATACGGTAGTTGAAAGTTACAAAATTAATATGAATGATCAAGTTACATTAGATTGATATATATTAATTAACGGCATTGAACATTTGAACAATCTGTTTCACATCCATAACGACTAGCTATAATGACTGCTTGAGAGGACTTCGAGGTAAGTTGAATTCGCGCGTTATCACAAATGCCGTTCACAAACAATACTTATATTAAGCTTAACTTCATTTGTGATATAGATAAGGATCAACTTACTATATAGCTTTGCTATATCATACAAATACTATCCATTAGATTATGTTTCTACATGATAGGATATCGGTGATATATCTGATAGACTACGTATACGAAAGAGTCTACACTGTCACAACTTCAAGTGGTATATGGACAATATTGCTCACGTCTCAGTACCATCCAAGCCAATAGCGCGAGGGGAGGTAAGAACTAGCATTTAGTTATTGGAGTCTCTAATCATAGCAATATCATCAGGGACATCTATAATAAATTGTATACTGATAGCGCATTTCCAACACCTTCTTGCAAATTTCGATTAGAAACTATCTGGCAAATACCTGTAGCAGGGTTCATGACAGGTCAATTGGAGATTTAACAGTTGACCTTGATGTGACAGAGTAGCAGAAGATTTAATTTGAAATATATAACGATTTCAGCCGATGAAATATTTACCATGTCGTCAAATCATACCTGTTTCTGCATATGGAGGCTTCTCTTCGCCCAAGATCAAGCCGGAAACGAATCCGCCATTCGTCCACTACAATATGTATTGTAACACTATTTATTACCCCTCGGGACATACAGTTTAAATTAAATAGAACATCTTGTAATATCCTCTATATATAATTAAATATTCATGTATACTTGATTACTCACCAGATACGAAACGCCCACAAGCCAGTGTGTCTTGATAATATGGGACTTAATAGGCGCTTAGGACTCTACCAATGTCATGGCAATGGTCATAATCAGGTACCCTTGTCCGTGCGTGCGTGCGTGTTTTTATGTGTGTGTGTTTGTGCGTGCGTGTGTGAGAGAGTGAAATAGGGGAACAGTGCATTCTAACAACATAGTTATTTATGTTTTTATCACGTATTCACCCAGCAGAGAATGGGTATCCGGTAGAATGAGATGGACATGAACGATAACCTTCTAGCGCCCTGCCCAGCAGTTTGGGCTGTACATTTCCAAGGGAGTTGAGAAGGAAAATGAGGGCATACTGATCTATTAATCGTGGTTAAAAATGTTTATCGCTATGAGCACGCTTGCGAACGTGGATTGGCGCAATATACATGTGCACATTATTAGTATTATTATTATTAGTAGTAGTAGTAGTATTTTAATAATAATAATAATCATCATTATTATTATTAATATTAAAATTAACGTTTTCATATTATTCAAACACGATGTTTCGTTCTGACTATTATTGTATACTGTAGTCAATACAATTCTGTTAACTGTTAGTGAATCTAAGGAATCTTGCACCCATTTGCGATCAGATTAGATGATATATTGTAATTAATAGTGAATGCATGCTCTTCTGCAGTACTGGACTCTAAAAGAAAATGGAAAACTTGAGCAGTTTAGCTCGGTTGTGTGCTCCATAAACGGACAATTTCCACTCCGTGATTGGTGTGCTCATAACACTTCCTGGACCTACCACACAACTGTAAGTTGAACACAGGATATAAATTATAGTATCTAAACAGTACTTCCGGTCTCTTAGACAATGCAGCTTCATTCTTACTAAACTCACTCTGGGCAAACAATATTCCATGAAAACAACACATATTTGCAATCTGGGTATCGTTTCACGAAGATATATTATCTACTACGAGACCAAAGTGCTCTCGTAGCAATACATGGGGATCGTGCACTTACGATAGCGCTGTGGTCTCACACTGTCATAGTGGATAAGAGAGCTTCGTGAAATGTAATGATACCTTGTGGACAGCATAGTAGTAGCATACTACATAGTAGTAGCATATTTCCAACAACATATAATAGAAGAACACACCAAATTCACGCAACTGTTACAAATACGAACACTTTCTAGGCAGCGTGACGGTGTTGTAAATTTGATGTTTGTGTTACAGAACCGGACACTGGTACACAGACAGACCAGCCTGTGCCTACAGATGAAGACGGACTTGACTCTAGGGTTAGCACGCTGCTCTGGGTCTACGTGGCAACAATGGATTGTCCCCATTATAGACGTACATGTAGCAGCTTGACCAAACAACAGCGGCCATGTTCCCGAAGGTATCGTATACGTAACGACGTTGTTAAATTGGACTCTTTCAAATGTTCCTCCACGAAGGCTTAACAATGTCGTTACGTATACTATATATAGCTTCGGGAACATAGCCACAGCTCTAGAGGATTCATTTCGTGCATAAATACAATACATTGTATAGTAGCAGTGAGTGTCAGCCGTGTGCCATTCTAAGCTTCAAGTATCATGATTGAACTCCTAGTATCGTAGTTCATACACGTACTAAACATTAATCAATACTGAGCAGTGTATGCTCCGTGCTTGACGTTGAAAGCAATGCAACATGTAATGCGATCTCTGTGGTACATGTCTTGTACTGTTTATTACGTTAGCGATGATTTATGAAGAGAGGCGTTTGTATTACATCAGATTCAGTAACATGCCAGTCTATATCGACATATCACCGTTTACATGTAATTTACATAAAACTAGCAATGCCCAACGGGACACATGATTGTGTTAATCTCAGTCTTACGACACTATTAGATAGCAAGTACCTACCTATCTATGATACATTCTCCCATGTACAGATTCTAAGTATGTATCGCCTACAGAAACAAATTAAGCCAATTGCTCCCCCATGTCCCCAATATCTAGCAGGATATTCCTACGGCGTTTTTTTGCTGATCATAGTTAAACTACTTTTGATGAGGGCATATATCATGGGTACAGCCAGATAGCAAGCGTCTATATAGAAAATGACAGGTACTATTGCCGCTCTATCCATGTAATAAACTGTTCGTGGATGATGTATTAGTTCATAAACATTAATCGCCTTATAGGAATGGATCATGTATAATGTACATATTGTTAATACTTTACATGTTGTTGCCAGTATGAATCTACTGTGTCTATGAATGAGATAGTAATAAATGCATCTATCAATATTTCTGTCTATCTGTCTGTCTGTCTATCTATCTGTATGTCTGTCTGTATGTCTGTCTGTCTGTATGTCTGTCTGTCTATACCGTTCACGGCGAAACACATCCTTTTCCGGATCCTTCCAGGATCCTAGCAGAACACCTGTGCTTCGGGTGTCCTGGACGGTTCCTGTATTGATCGGTCGACATCTGAAAGTTGGGTGTCCTGCAGAAGAAACCTCAAGAACACCCAATGTACTAGCTTACTTAGTACACCATCCAATGAATATTTAACTATATGATTACAAAATTGAGGCATTTTTGGACTTCACAAACTATATTTCCGAAAAGAAAAATGACACTCGCCGACCTAACGACATCTTGTATAAATATTTCAAAATAGCACACGGCATTTATAATTATTATTTGCTGTGATTTTCAATATGATTAGTTGCATTGTGTGCCCAATCACCTAATTCACAAAATGGCGGAAATGTTTTTTGTTTGTTTTGTCGACCGCCCGACTGGGTCTTTTCAAGTCAATATTCCTGAAACATTTCTATGCTCTTCACATTTTTCAGTTAATGATAAGAAAGGGTGTTTTTATTTACTTCTCTTATTGCATGATTTTTACGGACAATTGTAATGGAATTCAGTTGACAACATGACCAATTTAGCATTGTAGCAGATACATTGTGGATTCCTCTTTCATGGCTACTTTTAGTATGTATTGATGGTGTAACGTCTCCAGACTCCGCATTGTATTTTCTTAGCGAATTGTAAAGTGCACATTATGTTATGATGTCGTTGAACTGTAAGATGAGGATACGCGTCTCTTCAGAACATTTCACGTAATGCCGACTGATTGGAATCAAAGTCATTCAGTATTGAATGCAACTTGAGAACCTGGATGCTCAGGAAATGTTTGCTACTTACAAGTGAAAGAACATAACCATATAACAGCATAATGGCAGACGCAGCGGTTAACTGGCCCGACGTGTTTTACCCGACACTTGAAATAAAACCCAGACTGTTAGGTTTACTGGACACGGTAAACTTCGAAAGCAATTTCTGACACCACGTACATTTATTGTGTTACAATGTGTCTCAAGTATAGTTGAAAAAGCAATACGTATGTTATTCGAAATATCCAGTTTATCCATTTCTGTCACTGACCAGACCACTTACAGAAAATGATGTAGTTTAGGATTTACAAACTGGATATTTCGAATAACATAAATATTGCCTGTCTTTACATCCTAGACTACATAATTAAATACAGTATTTTCTGAAAATGGTCTGGTGGGTAATAGAAATGTCTTGTTTCTTCTCTTTATTTGCAATCACTGACCGTAACCCTCTCTATACAGGAGTTATTGTTCCACAGGTTTTCCACTTTAATTGTGTCCGACATTTCCGCGAAAGGAGGTTAAACGTCCTATTCAAAATATCTCACCTGAGAATCTGCACTTTATCTCAGAACTAATGTGTTCATGTCTTTTGTGGATTTTAAATGATACTTGATAACGTTAAGGAGGAGCTATTTAGCGAATACGTCGTATAAAAACCGTTCGATTATCCATACAGAAGTCCATTCGAGGGTGTACTTAATATTTGTTTGAATGAACATTGTTTTGTATTGATTTTTGTTATGCCGTGATGCATCAATATTGACCGTATGTATATTCTATCATTAAGAGCTTGAATCATTTCGATTTTCTTGTTTAATTATATTTGCTGAATAAATATACTCTATCTAGAGAGTCATTGTCTTGCTATAAAATTAGATTTGAATTGCAGATGTTCTTAGGATGCTTAGTAACCAAGATTTATTAAGTCGATAGCGTCCATACAGTAAGGGATCTAACATATGATCGAGATGGGTGCAAGCGGTGTTGGTGCATGCTGGATTTTTCTGGGGATACTGCTGTTTGCTAATTGTGTCAACAACTTTGAACAGTGTACCAACAGAGCATTTGTTCGACGTCCAGAACTGGACAATGTTACTTTCAACCAGAGTTTGATAACGGAGTCCAGAGATGTGGAGAGTCCTGCTTGGTGTGTGCACCAGTGTGTCCAGACAGACGCGTGCAACATGGTGCTTTACAGACAGACCAGCAGGACCTGCAAAATGTACACAGAAGCCTTGTCCTCTGCCGAGTATGGGACACCTGATACTGGATGGCAGTATTATGGAGGTAGAACGAGATAGATAGATAGATAGATAGATAGATAGGTAGGTAGGTAGGTAGGTAGGTAGGTAGGTAGGTAGGTAGGTAGATAGATAGATAGTTAGATAGATAGATAGAGAGATAGAGAGAGAGGTAGATTGTAGAGAGGAATAAGAGAGAGAGAGAGAGACACACACACACACACACACACACACACACACAGACACAGAGAGAGGCGAGCAGGGAAAATTGTCATAGTTTCTGAAATAAGTACACGGACATTGTCTATAAATACCATCGTACAAGTGTATACATATTTAGTGCATACATTATATCAGGAACAGTTCACATGTTGACTTGCAATATGTTTTCGCAGTGCCATGCCAAGACTACAGGATGGAAAATGGCCGCCCTGGTGTTCATGTCCTAACAGCCAACCAAAGCTCCCTCTGTGACAGCGCGTTCTGTAACAACGCCAGCAGGACAACCAGCTGTCGGAATGGAGAACGGTGGCAGGAGATGAGTTTCAAGTGTGCCACCACAGCTACATATCATGGTGACACATATCCCACCATGGTAAGTTTGTCACTACGTTGTTCCTACCGAGAAGTTCTCATATGTAACACATTTATCATTGCTCATCTCAATCAGTACCAAATCCAAGATTTCCACGATGGCGTCACTTCCGGTCAAATTTTCAAGATGGAGTCACATCCGGGTCACCAGAATTCACCGACAATTTCGGATGATGACCGGAAGTACCGCAATTTAAAAAAACTGACCGAATGTACCGCCATTTTGAAAACCTGTCCGGAAGTACCGCCATTTTGAAATGGATGTCCGGAAGTATCGCCGCGACGACGACGCCTATCGCCTGTCGTGCGTGCGTGTGCGCCTTGCCACACAGGAAGCACAACAAATCGTTCCTTTCGGTTGGAAACAGCATGTTAACTGTATCATCTTCTTCGCTATAGGCAACAATGGAGCTGTCATGATCTCTATCGTCTCGTATGGCATCGTCTTCTGCAGGGGCGCCATTCTTGTGGGGAGGCGTGTCCACGGCAGCTAGATGTTTAGCGTTTCTGTCTCAGCAAGATCTGCTTCGTATTCTCTCACCAGTTTGCAGTCGTGTCTCTATCTATCTAAGTTTGGTATCGTAAAGTAACATGCCTTTAAACATCATAGCATGGACTAAAGTATCTTCAAACATCACTGAACATTTCAGAACAAATGTACATTCTGATCACCAGTAGGAACACATCTCCGGGAATACTGTCCATTGCGCACTGTCTTTACATGTAACACATACATTTCATATTGAAGCGTCTGAAGATATACTGGCTTGAGCATTGTCTATCGTGAGCGGGAGCGGGAAACACGCACGCACTCACGATAGGCAATAGACGCCGTCGTCGCGGCCATTTAAAAAAAGGGCGGTACTTCCGGACATCCATTTTTTTTTAAAGCGGTACTTCAGGTCAGTTTTTCAATATGCCGGTACTTCCGGGCATCAGCAGGAATTTCCGGTGACCCGGATGTGACGTCATCTTGGAAATGACCGGAAGTACCGCCGTCTTGGATTTGGTACTGTAGTGACGTGCTATACTACTGACATACACACTAAATCAGTTTATTTATGTACTACTACATTACTTTCATGGGTAGTAGTATGGATGGGAGATAACGAATATCTACCGATAGGGCAAGACGAGAGAGAGAGAGAGAGAGAGAGAGAGAGAGAGAGAGAGAGGCAGAGGGAGAGGGAGGGAGGGACGGAGGGAGGGACGGACAGACAAGCAGACAGACAGAGAAAGATATATATGTATGAGTGTAGAAATAGACAGCGGAGCAAAATGAAAGCCAGTAACATGCCATTACAGAGATCACTTATTATCAGTGAAATATGCTACATTTTCAGAATCCATCTAATTACTACTATATAGTTCTGCCCTTCAAACTTGTCAGCGGCTCACACATCCACTTGGAAGTAGCTGGGGACTTGTTCCTTCGGTAAGTACTAGTATTAAACGTTACTGATCATTACCATAATTGATGTCAGGGAAACTAAGCTACTAGCACAAACCTCTCTATAACTATGATAGCATTCCTTGCACCTTAGTCCTTGACAAAGGACCTAGTCAATCAACCCCGCTAAATAACTTCGTAAACAGCTATTGTGACAATACCGGCAGACAATAGAATTTCAAATAGTTTCAATTTTCAAGTAGAAAACACATTCATAATTTAAAATATTCGCTTAAAGTTTCGACACGTTGATGAAAGACTGAGTGGAAATACATTTGTCACACCAATAGAAGAATTATAGAACTTATGAAAAGGCGATATACTGTTTAATACATAATTATTTCCTCATCAGATGTTTTGGCCAAGTTTTGTATATACCACATCGCCATCGATGCTGGGGGCATTTATTTTAAAATAATGTTTAATTATTATTTTGCTAGTAATATATGCTCTGTATTCGAGTTGTTACACCATTGGAAAATGTTATACTGTGTATACTTGTATATGAATAAAGTATGTTTATGCTCTAAAGTATAGATTACCATGTTTATTTAAGGACCTCTATATTGAAGGATTACTATATTGAAGGATTACTATATTGAAGGATTACTATATTGAAGGATTACTATATTGAAGGATTACTTTATTGAAGGATTACTATATTCAAAATTACTTTATTCAAGGAACAAAGTAACGGTGGAAAAATCAAATTTGGATGTTGTCTACCATTTTTTCATCGACTGGAACACCACCCCAATTGAGGCTCTGTTCAACACGATGTACTCTGGCACGTGGCATACTTCGGTGTTGAAGCCAGTCTCTATCTCCGGCAGGGATCGTTATACTCTGGAAATCGTTATAACGGACACAGACTTTAAGGTAATAATTTGTTTTAAACAATTGTTTGGGGCTTAGGGCCGCTTTCAAGATTATTACACTTGTATCAAGGCTTGTCGGCTTAGGGAAGGAGGAAACCCGCAACATCTGCTGTAGCGCTGAATGTTGCAGTAAACCTGCGAGCATCGGCTGGTACTGACAGACCAAGGATGATAACTGTATCGCCATTGTACAGAGAAGCGCATCCTATCATGATTGCGTTATATAGGTCCGGGGCGGGATCGGTAGAAAGACTGAGAAAAGTTGTGTTATTTAGTTAAAGCAAGAGCAGTACTTAATTAGTATTGCCATCATTGTGTCTGTGTTGAACAGAACCAGCTGTGGCAATGGTCGACAACATTGAATGAGAACATCACACGACTCTCTTCGTGGGATATTAGTTCTGTTAAACTACCTGTATAATAATTATAATGTATACGATATTATATCCTTTTATTCAACTTATTTTCAGACATATTTCAATGGTAGTCTGTTGATGACTAATCTACAAAGGTTGGCGCTTCAGGATATTCGGCAGATCACCCTGGAGGGCTTCACAGCTCTATACAACTCCTTCATCACCTATTCCGGATGTTGAGTGTTAACGCGATCGGTTAGATGAGCGATGGACACACCTACGTTCTGTTGCATGTTTGGCAATCATGTTTAATATAAATGAAAGTAAATCGAGTGCGTGTTCTGGTTATTTCACAGATTTCTCAATTCATATTTGAAGAGGAGACTTCCTTTGTGAGAATTTGAAAATCAATAATTAGTCATAGCATTATTTCCCAAGGACCAACTTTAATCTTCACATCGTAGCAAGATCAGCTTATGACGCCATCAGCACATACATCTACCTATAATGCAATTACATGATGATGGGATGATGTCAACTCACCTACTGTAAGTTCTATAAAGAAAGCAGTAGCACTGCTCTCCTAACATAACATATGCGCAGAAGATGCTGACATCGTCCTTGTGTGTCCACAACAGAGTTGTCGCTGACATAATTCGCTAAAAGTAGTGTGTACATAGAGGATCTCATATGAGTGGTCATATAATACTGAATTTATTAAACTCGTTGGCAATACTGATATTATGCGAGGATCTGCCGAGCATAATATAATTTTTGCCAACGAGTTTAATAAATTCAGTAATATATGAACACGAAAGTGAGATTCTATTTATCATATAATTGTAAAAACTATTGTAATATCGATTTTCACTCACAAACACAATAAAAGACAAATGACTTGGGAACTGGGTTAAAGCACCCGGACACAATATAGTTCCAAGTAAATGTGTACATATTAATAGATGTGTTTGCATATTTAATTGAAGAAGTCTTTTAACTGATATTCGATAAATTAAGTCCCAAGAAGAAGCTCTGAAAGATGTCCAAAAATGCTTTGATATCGCGTATGAATACAATTATAAAATTCTAGTGTGTTATTGCACTAGTCAACATATATATATTAATGACATGGGTTTATTGTACTCCCAGACTCTATGTCATAAATACATGTATAGTGAATACAAGGTTCAAGAATACATAATGTTCAAGAACAGTTCATGGGT
>JAUTBT010001529.1:0-10597 GCA_032361225.1 Lepetodrilus schrolli | reverse complement strand
GCAGGTCACATATTGTATGTCACCGAAATGTGTAGGACTCTTTGGATGTCAAGAGATAAAAGAATCAATAAACTACCAATACATTATGTACTACTAATTCAGCAAAATAGAATAGTCTCTATTTATTTATTTATTTATTTTAATTGGGTTTAGAGCTGCTTATCAAGATTCGTTCACTTATATCACGGCCTGTCAGTTTAGGGCAGGAGGAAACCCACAACATCTGTAGTGCTGAATGTTGCAGTAAACCTGCAAGCACTGGCTGGTACTTATAGTCTCATAAGTGATAGTTTCATAAGCTGCATTACACCAATCGGTTTTGGAGACATTGCTAGACAAATCACAAGGTTATTGCCAATATTTGCTATGATTTGCTGAGATAAATGTTTTCAATGGAATTGTCAATGTCTTTCAGTAACATTGTCATGGAACAAGCCGAGTGTATGAGTGAGTTTAACATCACTGCTAAAATATTTCGCCCATTTGCAATGGTAAAGTTGGGGAAAGGGAAGATTATCAGAGGTGTTACAGGTCTGAAGATTCTTTCGCATATGTTGAACATTTGCAAACAAGACCTTTCTGAAATACTGTATATCAACATTGACACAGGTTCATGTTTTTCTCCTTGAAAAAAAATAATTCACCAAATTACTAAATGAACAAACTGAATTCAAACTTCCAGTTCAAATATCACAATGACTCCGGATATAATACCGGTACAATAGTAGCAAAGGGAGATTTGTCCTAAAAAGTTTCACATTCCACCCTATTTGCATGGTGTATGTCAGATGAAATGACGGCTCAGCTCCACTGAAGTCCTCTGTGTCCTTAAAAGCTGCTCTCCCAGTGTAAACTAGGCAACATCCATGTCAACAGAAGATGTGTACACAGCACTGTCTGACGGGTATCCCAGCATGCGTTGCAAACTCCCAGACCATGGAACAGTGATACAGCTGCGTAGCAAGATACAAGTCATGTGCTGAAAGCCGGACTGATTGAAAATATGGGGTGGAGACAAGGTTGACTACTTGGTCCTTGTCTATTATTGTTAACCATCATTAATTAACAATTTGTGAAATAATGTTTCTCCGTCAACTGAGGAAGATTTTGATGGCAATGGACTGTTCAGGAAAAGTGTCGACACATAAGACGATGGAACATTATTATGTAGTTCTGACTGTCTTGATTCTGGTTTCAGCAGGATATACCCAAGGTTCAGGTGAGACTAATGTGTCAAGATTATTGATAAAGCACGCATAATTACAAAGTAATTGAAATTGAATGGTAAATATTGTGATATTTAATCAGATACAAAACAATGCATTACAAATATCAATTGTGCTTATAAACATTACTCCTATAGCAAATTACTTTCACCATATCTTGCATTGTATCTTAGGCTTGATAATAAATTCCTCCCTGATCTATTTCATGTCCAATATTCCATCTAACAATACTTTAATTATTCTGGAGAAAAATTCCAAATTTTATGTTATTCTAGGAATACTCTGAATCATAATGAAAATAAATGCAATAGTACACATATACTCAACAAAATAAATTAAGGGCCAGCATATATTTTGTGGGAAAGCTTTCTACCAAATTTGGAGCTCGACTTGAGGAACCTGGTGCCATTCTTCTTCACATATGCATCTGCAGGTTTTTGAAGAGTACCTAGATCCTGTAAACGTTTAGAAATTCTTAGTTGTTAAAATTATATACAGCTAAATTTATATATCCAAAAAGGCTACTGGCCTTTAATGAATTTTGTTGAGTATATATTTTAAATGTGCTAAATCCATGCTCAAAGCACTACAAATTATAATATTGCCCCAGTCAACTTATCACTATGCATTTACTTTCCTTCTCAATTCCCAGAGAAGTATACATTCCTAGCTGCCTTTACCAGCTTTAGGTTAGCATTCACATTGCCATTTCAACCTGTCGGGTACCCATGCACACATTCCCTGCTGGGTAAATAAGCATTTTCAAAGTACTGAAAGTCAACCTTTAACCCTCTCTCTGCTGGATTAGGCACAAACACTGCTCTTTAAGGAATCTCTGGTTGCCCTCAGCATGGAAAGAGTTAAATGGAGATAGCATACCAAATTTCAAATTGATCCTCTTAGAGCCCCACAACAGGGACAGTACATCAATGGTGGTAGAAGTTAAATGTCTGATGTTCTCTGTCAGTGCAGTACAAATCCTTGGTTCATTAGTATCAGCCAGTGATCACAGAATTACTGAAACACTCAGTGCCACATGTGTTGCAGGTTTCTAAGGTCCTAAACCTCTATTTTATATTTTATATTTTTTGAATTGGGGTTTAGTCACTTTCAAGATTCTTTCACATATACCACGACTTGTCAGTTTAGGGCAGGAGGAAACCCACAACATCTGTAGCACTGAATGTTGCAGTAAACCTGCGAGCACTGGCTGGTACTAACAAGACCATGGATGATAACTGCATTGCCACTCTACAGACATCACATCCTATCAATATCATTCAGAAAGGTAACTTTCGCGAACATTGATGCCAGGCTCCCGGGGCGGGATTTGAACCTGGAACCTTTTGCTCCGAAATCCAACATTCTACCACTGCGCTACCACCCACCCCTAAACCTCTATTATGAAAGGAAGAGGAAAAAACACAATAATGCGATTATTTAATGTAAAAATGCTGTTAAAACCTCTGCAGTAAAAAACCATTTGAATTAATTGTAACATTAAAAATAATATGTTAAAATTACAATATCATTTTATCAAGATCATTGCAGTAATCTTAGGTTCTATTCATCAAATATGTTTTTCATTCTCTAATTGTCAAAACATTGACAAAACATGACAATACACTATGAGAAAACTAAGGTGTGTATGTGGTTATTTGCACAGATCTTAGACACAGTCCATTTGAAAGTTCACGTTTTTGCTTCCAAGACATTACATACATTAAATTTTGGAATTTAAACCTAGAACCGAAGTCCAACATATCATGTCAGAAAGCAGTAATATATGAAGCAGATGACTTCTATCATTGCCTGCCCAAATCCTAAATCTTTTTTTTTTTAAAGAAGAACAAAATAAAGTTTACCTCAACCTAAATGAAGCTAGGCTCCATCCTTAGACTACTATGGCTAAGTTTGGAGTAAATGATATACCTTAGAGTCTCACCATTTCGTACAGAAGAGCTCTGATTTACTATATTTGCCTAAACTGTGTTACTATGTCCAGTGGTGTCACTCAAACACTTAAACACATGTTACTACACAATGTTAAATCCTCTAAGTTGACAGCTTGAGAGAAAAAAAAAGTATTTACTTTATACAAGGTCTCGACAAATTTTGCTTGTTTGAGATGTGAACATTTTTCAGATGAACGAAGGTCGTTCAAGGTCCGTAATAAAAAAATAAATAAATAAAATTGCTGGAAAATAGCTTAGGGGTGTTGAATTTGTCATTGAGAGATTGTAAATATGAAGTCTGTAATTTAAAAATACAATAAAATAGTATTATTAGGCAAATTGACAAGATGATAAACTTCACATGAGAAAATATTTATTAAGAGAAAAAAACGCAACCAGATACAATATAATGTATAGTTAGTTGTACAGCAGTTCTCCATGAACTTGATTTTCCTTTAATATTTTCATGTAATGCAAAATATAAAAACAAATAATAACAATAACAACAATAGAACAACAACATACACATCATGAGTATGGTGTACCTTCATTCTTTTTTACCATATGGACATTATAATGTAACTATTTGGATATCATTAAAAAAGGATTCTAATTAACTAAAGCTGAAAAGAACAAAATCTTTTACTACTAATAAAAAGAAACAAAAAATAACTTTTATTGATTCGCATTACGAAGTGTCCATATGACATCATAAAAAAACCTTATCAATTTCTATTTCAAATGTTACTAATTAATGTACATTGTTTTAAATTTATTATATTTATACTATACATTTAGTAGTTGTAAAACATATCTGTGTTAAAAATATATAAATTTGGCCTTACATTTCATTAGAGTAAAATACATGTTTTTCACCACTGTTGTTTTTCACCACTATGTATTCTATAGATATGATAACATAAAAAGACACTCATGGAACAGAGATGAAAAAAACAATGTTATTGTTAAAGAAACTATCCAAAATATGACTCATAGGAGTTTCGAACTGACTGAAATGTCTAACATTTCTGTCGCTGGATATCATTCGAAGCCAATGTTTAGAAAAGGAGGAACAAACATAAAAAAAAAATGTTCACGTTATTTCCATCATCCACATACGGAAGTTGTTGTTTGTAGAATAAAAAGTACTGGAAAATGGTTTTGTAACAAGAAAACCCTTGAGCAAGAAAATAGTTTATCTGCAAATGTTGTTTATAAAAGGTCTAGTATGTTTGGCTGGTATTGTATTTATTTTGTTGTGTTTACTATCAAATGTTTCTCTATGTTTGCATTATCTGTTAAGGTGGATTTCCTTTCAGATGGCCAAAAAATAAAATAAAATGTCAACATGTGGCAAGGTAGTTCACAGTGATTAGAAAACAATTTTAATGTAGAATTAACAGCATGAAGCATTTATTACACATAGGAAGCGTGTAATTACACATAGGAAGCATGTATTACAAATAGGAAGCGTGTAATTACACATAGGTATTACACATAGGTGTTTCCCATACAAGGTTCAATAGAGACGGCCTTGTATACTTTTTCAATGGTAAAGTGTCTGCATATATATAAATTTAAAAGAGAATTGCAATACATGTAATTATCATTTATAGCATTTTAAATTGTGAGATAATTTTTTTTTATATATATACAAATATAGAAAACCAATGGGACATGCGGAAAATGTAGCTTGTTGCGAAATATACTTGTGTAGGCAAATTGGGTGAATAAGATGAATATGGACGATTACATGGCTATCATGGTCACATCAGGTAATAACACATCAATCACACTCGTATTCTTACTTATTAGTTGTTTTTAGTTTTAAAGGGGTTTAAAGTCACTTTTCAAGATTATTTCACTCACATGCAACAGTTTAGAACAGGAGGAAACCTGCAACATTCATCATTCCGAGCGTTCCTCGCAACATGTGTTGCAGGGAAACGTGTTGCAGTGAACTGACAAATCAAGGATGATAACTGCACTACAAGAATTCAGCAAACATTGCATCCCATCTGTGGCATTGGTGACAGGCCCCCATGGCAGGTTCAAACCCAGGACCAGTGGCTCGATAATCCGATGATCTACCATTGAACTACCACTTGCCCCATTACTGTTATTAAATTGCTGCCCATCCAAGCTCTATTCAATATGCAGGAATTCGCGTATGGGTGAAATATTCCTGCTGCGACGAAACACATTAATTCAATCAATATGCAGGAATAATTTGATTAAAAATCTAAATAAAGAATAAATAAATAAACAGTACATTTATCAAGCATACGGCTCCATAGCAATGCATACCTTAACCACTATTACCCTGGCTATTGGATCAATTTGCGCTCATTTTACATTCTCAACTCCCTGGTGAATATGCAACCCAAGCAGTAATCATCTTTCGTTCATATGCACCAGCCGTCTCATGGGTCTTGCCATCTGGTTCTTGTGATCTCCTCTACCACCATAAGCATACACACCACGACCTCTCTGAAATAATGTTACAAACCCCCCTAGATCACTGGCTAGATCACTGGCTAGATCACTGGCTAGATCACTGGCTAGATCACTGGCTAGAAACCTTCAAAGAACAAGTTTCCCCCATCTGACAGGACTTATTGACACATCACGGTTCTGTGTCTTCGGAAGAGTTGGCGTTTTCTGGGATTAAACAGATTAAGACAGGGCTGTAAACACAGAGCAACTGTTGACAAATTCCTACGGACAAACTCCCAGTCCTGGCGAGTCGACGTGATCTCACATGAAGGGCATGCACAATTCATTAGCACAGCATTTGTATGTTACTAGTCCATCATTCCGAGCGTTCCTCGCTGCTTTATGTGTGAGCTAGGCTTGGCGATGTCCAGTGGGGTTGGTCAGTGTAAATCTATCTTAAAGCTTTGACCAGCTCTCTTTTACCAATTGGAAAAAAATGACCTTGGCATTGTAGGTAATCTATGGTGATTATATTTAATCTGTGTGACTGAGTATGGAGACACTCGCCAAAATTATACACACATTTATAAGCAGAGGGAAATATCTGAAATTACATATATCTAAAAAAATGTTAGGGGTAAATCTCCAGTCTGTCCAGTTCTCTTTTACATATTGGAAAACATTACTTGATGCCATAGGCATTCCATAGCGATTACATTTAATTTTTAGGACTGAGAGTGAAATTACTGAACATAATTGTGCAGACAATCAAAACTAGAGAAATATCTGAAATTATACATAGTTCTCAATAAAGAATCAGATATATTTAATGTAATTATGTAAATGAATTAAACCTTCCTTATCAATAAATGAATATCTGAACATTACATTATATTTTTCAAATGAATAAGCATTAGACATAATTGAACATAGCATAAAATGTTATGCAAAAGAACTAAACCTTCCTTATCAATATTGACATTGATTTCTTTTTTTCACCTATGAAAATGTGATTGTCCTTCAAAGATATGACCTGTTTACAGAAGTCCCTACATATTCTGGTCCAAAAATTGTTTCGCCCACAATACACATGCAAGAAATGTTGCATGAAATTATGACCTCCGTCTGAACATTTCCCGGATTTACTTCAATGAAGTAGTCCGTCCCTTATCAAACAACCTGCATGTTTACATCAAGTTTAATATACAAATAGTCAACCTTGCTTGCAGAAAAACACGCAACCATTTATATGAAAGGTTATGTTTGTGCACTGGCAAATCCTCAGTGGTTGTAAATGAATCTAGGAAATATTCTTGAAGCAATTAACCTTTGGTGTGTTTTGTAAAATGGATTTCATTTCATTTCATGTCTTTGATGAAAACTCAATTACATCTGCATGTGGAATTTGTTTGAAGAAATTAAATTACTATAAATAAATAAATAAGATGTTATCAATTAGAGTGACTTGATTATAAATATACATGTTGATAATATTATTAAAAAGTTGCAAATATACATTATTATAACCAAATAATCATAATAATGGGAAAAAAAGTTTGTATTTTTTTCTCATAATCAATAACATTATTACTCTACAAATTATATATAGGTCATTATTCTGAGTTTTCTGCATATCATTTAACTGCACAGTACTAATTGTGTCCAAATTCATTTTGCGCTTATATAGAAGACATGTTACTATTCCATGATATTCAGCAGGATATTAAAAATGTGTTGTACTTTCTGATAAAAAAAAAACAGTTTGAAACTACTGTTTTAAAAACAAATATATCATAGATTATTGTTAGAGGCTACCAATATATTTCATGTTAGTATGTGATTCTAGAATATTTACTTGTTATCAAAACTTATACTAGTATGACATTGCCATTTTATGTAACTTGTAATATTTATCTATACTGTCAAAGTGGGTCTTTTTAGAAGAAAACAGAAGGACCATGTATAATTATTTTGAACATATCATTCAGGCCTGCACTGCTCAAACTGTATACTTCGAGCAATGTGGGACCAGCAAATGAAACTTGAAATGAGAATAAATTCCCCTAGCGCTTTCTGCAAACTGGTTGACACAAAAGAAAAATGAGTTCTTATATAAGGATTAGAATAAAATGTGCCAAAATCAATGCTGCATTTTGCATGTGTTTGGAACAGTGTCGTGCCGTTCTGGGATTCAAACCCGTTGCTGGATTGCAAGTCCAACGCACAACCAACTTAGCCAATGAGGTAACCCCACTGGCGGAGACCAGTAGGAACATCTTCTATCATCACACCCAGCTACAATCTCCCCAACTCCTCTTCATCCTTGAGTTACTAATGCAGTCACTTCTGAGCCAACAGTGAACCAGGAATTACAATTCAGTGAGAACATGGTCCCCGGGAACAACTTGAATAAAAATTGGGTGCCGTATTTCATATAGGATCATCCGATGATGTCAACACTTTCAAATCCATTCTGAAAACCATCCTCCTCTAAGGAACAAATGACTGAGCACTCTTGAGCAGGAACTATATCTGGATAAGTAGCGCTATATAAATACACAATTTATTATTATTTATTTACATTATTATGATTCCACACTATAGTAAAGGCATACCAAACAAGCCCCCTTCTGTATGAGAAACAACGTAATTGAAAGGTAAAATGTTCAACCTTAGTCATAGTGAAGTCTAAGGTAGCCTTTTCAACCTTAGCCATAGTGAAGTCTAAGGTAGCCTTTTCAACCTTAGCCATAGTGAGGTCAAATATATAGTCAAGGGCAAAGGTTAAAGAGGTTGAAAGTGCATGTACCTTAGACGTACCATTTCATACACACATCTACCGGTACATAACATCAAAGGTAACAATATTGTGAATATTAGTAAACTGTATCTGATTGTGCTTCAACTCATTCACTAGCCTACCAAAATATTAATATATCACTTGATTATTATCATATATGTATTAGTAAATTGGCTGGCATTTCAGTAAATACTTAGCCCATGTATTGTCATTATGATGCTTTTCAGTAAATATTCTTTTGGCCGTAGGTAAAATTTGACCTCATAAATGATTGTAACATCATCACATCAGCCATAAATATTAGCACATTCACTTTCTAAAAAGTGTAAATCTATTATGATTTTGGTTAAGTTTGGTCTTGTTAAAACCTGTACACCTCACAAATCAGGCTCATAACAAATAAACCAGTGAAATGTCATCATCATCATGCATTTCAGCAAATAATGAATCCACGCAATGGCATACTGACGCCAACGTGCATGATGAAATCAGTATAATTTACAACATGACATTACCCCAGAAGCTGTTACCCCAAAATATATATGGTCATTTGTACTTCCCACACTCAAGGACATCCGCGTTTAGATTTGTTTGCTCATGGCGGGTGTAACACAAAATTCTCAGTGTCGTAGACAGATGAAAAGGATTTAGGTGGTTACAATAGCAATGCTTTACACGCTTCTGTAATATAAAGTTACACAAAAACGAAGATTAGTGATTGTATTCTTTTAATATATATTTTCCACAAAACTCAATTGTATTTTTCCAGATATACGATCACCTTTTAAACATTTAGCCTTATCAATGATGGATTAACCCTTTCCCTGCTGGATTAGGCACAGTCACTGCCATTCAGGACATCTCCAGTTGCCTCCAGCATGGAGAGAGTTAATCACAGACATCATTCAGCATGGTATCTGTAGTTGTCTTCAGCTAGAAGAGTGAGCAAGTTATTGTTTTATGTCACAATGGGAATCTTTCACCCATCCACAACGATCAGCTAGAAGGTTTAATTAAACTAAATATTCAACTAAGAACATTTCTTTTTCAGATGAGCTATTATCTTCTGCATGCTATGGGACATCCAACAACTTCCTCGAACTAAACTGCAGTCCAGGGGAGGTAATTTCCGTGACTCAAGTCCTGTACGGATCCAAACTCAAGGGCGATAATTGTCCGGTACCGACAGTGAACAATGACCATGCTCCGTCATGCTGCTACAGAACTGACACCGACTGCGTGTTCTCGCTTCCGGTGGGTTCCGGAAACAAACCAGACCCGTACATGAAGGTCTGCGCCGGTCTGGAGACCTGCTCCATGAGAACACTCTGGCTGGATACTGCTGGACATTGCACTGACCAACACATGGCGCACACCAATTTTATGCAGCTTTCATACGTCTGCAGATCAAGTACGTTGACCAAGAACTTTGACAACATGGAATTGACCACGTGTTTTGGTTTTCTGTTGATTACAAATAACAAGATAAAAGAGTAGTCCTTGTCAAAGACGTTTGTTTGAAGCATATTATAAAATAAAATATTAAGTTTTATCCTTACATTCTTGGAAATGCAATTTTTCCAAAAATGTAAAATGAATTAGTTCTTTACATTGCAGCAGGAATATTTCACCCATACACGACGACTCCAAAAATGTAGAAGATTATTTTTATTCTTTTTTAATTGCCAATTTTAATTATTTATTTATTGCCCAAATGTCTTTGATAAGGACTAGATAAATAGTCCACATACAGTATTAAATTAATTGAAGTTATTGTTGGCAGATTTTCTGCCAAAAAAAAAGTGCAATGGAAAATAAAAATGTGTATTAACAGTTTCGTACTGTTCCACATAATAAACTGTTTATTGTATACATTTTTTTAATCATTAGACTATTAACACAAAATTCAGTATCATGGATAATCGTTATCCGTTAAAAATCCTCTTTGTCAAATTACCTACTTTCACAACCTGAATTCCTAATAGATATATTGGGGTGGGTCATAGCGTAGTGGTAGAACATTGGACTTCGGAGCCAAAGGTTCCAGGTTCAAATCCCGCCCCGGGAGCCCGGTATCAACGTTCGTGAAAGTTAGCTTTCTGACGATATTGATAGGATGTGCTGTCTGTAGAGTGGCAATGCAGTTATCATCCTTGGTCTTGTCAGTACCAGCCAATGCT
>JAUTBT010001528.1:0-10598 GCA_032361225.1 Lepetodrilus schrolli | reverse complement strand
CTGCCCTAAACTGACAAGTCGTGATATAAGTGAAAGAATCTTGAAAGCGACTTAAAACCCCAATCCAAAAAAAATATCAAAAATATAAATTAATAAAATCATTATGTGCCTTAGTTCACAAACATGCATCAATTTGTACATACATCTGGGAAATCAGACTGGGAGATCTCTTAACTTCACAGTATTTCAATGTAATGATTCACCATTATTTAAAAATAGTTATTGTTGTCTTTTGATGAATATTAAAGTGTACACTCACACCAGTAAGATCTCTGTTCCAACAAAGAAATAAATCATCATACAACATGAAATGTGTTCCTAGTATGTTTATTAACAGAAAATATATTCCTAATGTATTAGGCCTATATCTGGATGATTCGGCCAGTTAGAATCTGCTTGTCCAATTGAAGACTCGCTGACACATAGCAAATCCAAGTCTGTGTTGATCCAAAATTTCTGAAAATAATACTTTGGTATGTATATCATATGGAACAGTTTTTGGAAGAAACAAATGTTTCGGGTAAAAATGTGCCAATATTAACATCATGATGGCAATATATACGGTAGATGCTGTTGGTGGTATGTGTGAGAAGCCATGCTAAGACATTAAGTTAGTAAAGTCGGTCAAGCTCGTGAATATCAAACTATTGTTATGCACTACAATTCTTTTTTAAACAAAAATGACACTATATGAAAACAGTATCATATTTTTGGAGATTTATTTTTATATTTGTTCTTTATTTAGTAATATAAAGAAAAAATATATAAACTTAAAAAAGAAATAATGTAATATTGCATGAAAATATTGATGATCTGGCTACTGTACCATTCACATTACAGTTACCTATTAGAACTTGTATATTTTGATAGCGGTAGTACAAAGGGAAATAACTACGACACTGTTAAATTAAAGTTACTTCCCTTGATAAATGTTGACGTTTTCTGTAAATAATGTAAATAATATGTTTGCTAGTCGTAATGTACAAGTTTTAATCATTAATAAAAAAAATACTAGAAATGTCCAAGTAGGTAGTTACAAGTACATAAAGAAGAATTTTGTTGAGATTAGTAATTTTGGCGGTTCGTTGCTAAGGAGCTTCTTTAGATTCCTTCATTTTGTTGAAGTGTGTTGTTCGTGATAAAGCGATTTACTACAGCTATCTTCGATATACATGTCGTGATATCAAGACTTACGTTCTTCTAATAGGTAACTAACTTATTCAAGATCCCTAAGATATATACTACTAAACCATGGAAGACCGTTAATTGAATTGTTCTAACTTTCAAAATAGTATCGATTTCAACGGCTTTTGTTGTCGGGCAGACATTTTGAATCCTCTGCAAAGTTAGGTTAGGCAAGGCCTAGACTATCCTAAAGACCTGCCTGGATAACATATGCCCGTAAAACGTACCCCAAACAAAAGCAAACCAATAAATAATACTAGACTAGCTATACTAAAAAAAATAATATAAAAGTAAATATCTCCTACACATAACTATGCATCTCTAACATCAATTTTAATCATTAATTTTGTTAAATCTCTCTCTCTCTCTCTCTCTCTCTCTCTCTCTCTCTCTCTCTCTCTCTCTCTCTCTCTCTCTCTCACACACACACATTTGTATAATTCAATTCTATATATTGTTTACCTTTCAGCCATTACGCACATCCTGCCCATTAGATCTACCATGTCTTCTCCTGTTTGCTACGTCCCCGTAAGTTTTCGTGACCTTACTAACACCTCTGAATGCTATCCCTTCTGGGTCGATGAATTAGAATTTCCACCCCAACCTCCTAGCCCCATGTCTTGATGACGGTAGGCTCAGTGATTCATTTGTTTACACTGTGTTATCTTATGAGAAGCATGCTCGTAGAATTCCTTCATTCAGCATAGGTATCAACCTAAAAAAAGACTACCCAGTGTGCTACGGTCCTAAGAGTTACCAGTCACTTGGTTCCGTCTCTGCCAACTTACCTCTCAGGGTTGATGAGTTCGAGTTGCCATACCTTCCCGGGCCTCCTGTCCCTTGTCATCCAGACCTCACCCCTAGGTCCAGCACTGACAGAAGCTATAGGAGCACTGAGGTAGGTATCTCCACCACCCGGAGGTCTCCTAATAGCAAGAGGAACAAGCCACTGAGGAAGAGGAAGAGGGAGGAGGAAGTATGGAGTACACAACATTTGTTTAAGAGGCTGTGTTTGTAAGTTACCAATTCCAATGCTCTCTCTCTCTCTCTCTCTCTCTCTCTCTCTCTCTCTCTCTCTCTCCTTCTGAGCCCCCTCACTGCACACCTCTTTCCGTCTCTTCTGTCTTCTTTTTCTTTCTCCATCTTAACCTCTCCCCCCATCTCTTATCTCACTATATCTGTTTCTCCTGTCTCACAGCTAATGGTGCCACTAATATGTTGTTATATCGTATTGAATCAGTAGTTCTTTTTAATCCACACACACACAAAAATAGGATTCAATTTGAAAAGACAATAATTTTATCATTCACCTTTTGTATGATGAAAATTGGAAGGTTTTAAAACTATTAAAGCACAATTCCTTGAGAACAGTTTATTCTCACTAGATCTGTAAGATTGTATTATGTAATTATAGTATAATTATAGTATAATTATAACTCTTTTGATGAGTACTAGTATATTTAAATAAGTATTTATTTATTAGTAATAACTTAGTTTTCTATAGTAATCAATATATTTTCAGCATATTATTATTGCATACGATATATATATGCAATACTCGTATTGTCTACAGTAATAGTTCTAGTTTCATTGTTAAATATGTATTATATTTTAATTAAATGCTAGTATTTTAATAAAATATTTCTTTTCTGTAATCAATGTTTCTGTTTTTCATGCATCGCGTTGTCTTAGGGATTCCGGGTTGTTCTTCATCCATATTCGGAAAAGTATCCGTGTCCAAGAGTATGAGATAATGATACACACAGTACGTCAACAGTCGTGTCCTTGCTCTAGCATGCAATCTCATTAACATCGGTTCAGATACTGACGCTCCTAAGTTGCATAATCACTTTGCTAATTATCTGTCCAAATCAGATCTGATTTTAATGAGATTGCTGACCTCTGATCTGTGTCATACTAGTATGGTATTCTAGAGTGATCACCGCAAATGCAGAGTATACTGGCCAGCTAAAAAAAGGGAGCGTCGATTGCCTTTTACTGAAAAGCTGACCGTCATATTCGAGATATCGCCGCGAATACGGATTATATATACATCGGGACGCTGCCTTTCAACTCACAGCTGGCCATACTCTGCATTCGAGATGATCCCATAGTATGCTGTACCTATACAAGAATCAAAACCCACAGCCGCTTTCAAGGTTATTTCGCCAATAGTGTGGCATGTCAGTTTAAGGCAGCATGAAACAGCTCGAGATTCCGCTAATCTTCCCTGCTGACCATAAGCTACTTTATACATGGTATGGTCCAGGGATGAGCCTTCCCCTGACCATGCCCATATAAAGAGCAGCTTATGGTAAGCACTGAATGCTACTAGTATCTCGAGCTACAAGAAACTATAACAGCTACACTTGACGTGTTGCAACGTAACTGGCATATCAATGAAAACTGAAAGCAGAAACCGTAATATATTCATACGATTACACATCATTCCCCATAGACCAGCCCATAGACGAGCTTCATGAAACAGATCTTCAACATATGTAATCGTATGAATGTTTTGCGATTTCTAATGTCAACTTTCATTACTGCAACGTTCAGCGCTACGAATGTTGTGGATTTCGTCCTGCCGTAAACTAACAAGCCGTGATATAAGCGACAGAGTCTTGAAAGCGACTCGAAACCCCAATTCAAAACAACAACAAAATCATTGCATAAACCTTCAACTGACATTGAACCAAGTATGCAATAAACCTATCAACATCATCGTGCCTCGGCCACGTGATCTTACTCGTACTCGGAGTTCTGCTCTTCGCTGGGGGTAAATAGCAAAGATCGGCTGGTACTATTGAACAAAGTATTCAGTAAGCCTGCAAACACCGGCTGGTACTGTTGAACGAATTACATCATGCAGTAAACCTGCGAACATCGGCTGGCACTGTCGATATATGTCTTTTACAGTATACAGTAAACCCTCAAGCACCGGCTGGTACTGACGAACCAAGAATGCAGTGAACAGGTAAACAGCGTGGTATTGACGAACCAAAACATAAACCTTCGACCACCGCTTGGTACTGA
This sequence comes from Lepetodrilus schrolli, assembly GCA_032361225.1. Classification (NCBI taxonomy): domain Eukaryota; kingdom Metazoa; phylum Mollusca; class Gastropoda; order Lepetellida; family Lepetodrilidae; genus Lepetodrilus; species Lepetodrilus schrolli. The sequence goes on along the minus strand of JAUTBT010001528.1, from coordinate 6,377 downwards.
AATACAAGGTATTTATAGTAAACTTTCGAATACTGGTTTTCAATATTAAAATTTATAAAAAAAACACACACATTGTGTGTGTGTGTGTGTGTGTAAATGGGGTGGGGGGTATCTACATTTATTGTTTGTTTTTGTTTTTATTACAATTGTATCACCGAACCCCAGTGAATATTAATCGTGGTGAAAATCGAGGTAGGTGCGTACGTTTTGGATAATACCATTATTAGTATACCATTATACGATTACCAACCATAATTTAGAGTAATTTCTTTAATACAAAATCAGTTGGAAATGTCATTTCAGAAATGTGACCTAGATCTAACTGCTATGCAAATGATTTGTAAACGCCTTTACAGGCTAACGGATCTTTGCGGTAGTAAAGTGTAGCAATCACGTGATAGTCACGTGGGTTTCCAGGAAACATTCAAAATGGCGTACACGCTTCTGTTGTTTCTGAACACGTCATATCGTTCCGAAAATGGAAATGACATTCTTTAAACAGATTGTGAAACCAAAAGAACGGGATGGAAGCAGATTGCAGCGAAGCTAATGTATCGAAACAAGTACGTCTTAAATGGTTAAACACCAGCATGTAAAGATGGAAACTATTTTCTAAACCGAAAGTTGGTAGAATTGAAGTAGCAAATTTCTCGGAAATATCTATTCATTGCTGTTGATTAAAAAGTAGTATTTGTATATATAATGTAATATTGCATCATGTTTAGCATCTACATCACTGATGCAATATATTATTTAAACGTGTTTTCTTTTTACAACATTTATAATCGTGTGAATTCGATGCGTGTACATGATACAGCATTATCTTCAAATAAAAGTTCTAAAGAGAAAGTTAAACTTGGAAATGGATAGGAAACAGTCAGTATTTTTGGATATTACCTGGAAAGTGGTACTATTAATAACATATTATAATATAATGTACACACAATAGAGAGATTGACTTGTGGAATTCTTTACACATCTTGACGTCTTAATCATGAATCATGTGAGTAATGTGTGATGTCTCAATTTAATGTGTTATACTATTTTAACATTGTAATATACCATGTGCGATTTAATTTTATATACTCATTTGTTTTCAAAATTTATGAAAAGCAGATGTGATGTAATCTGATCTGACAACCTTATCATTGTTTTGTATTTCCAGATAGATGAGATTGAAGTTTTGGTATCAATTTATGGGGATGACTGGCAGATAGAAGATGAATCTGTGCCATCTTATTACATTGAGTTACATGATGACAGCAATCCACCAAAACAGATGATCAGACTACAGGTTAGTCTCTCACAGATTTCATATGGACTGTGACAATACAAACTTATCTGCGAATGCATGCCATATTTTCCACATATGCCAATTGTACGGTCCACCGATTTATCCATCCCTGTTTTGATAGACCTGTCCCTTTGCCGATATGACGGTCAGAGCTTCTCTGCCTAGCAGGTTTACTGCAACATTCTGCTCTAAACTGACAAGTTATGATATATAAGGCCAAAAGAAAATATAGGTGTGTTACCTGTAACATTGATGTTCAAAATCGTGTATGGAAAACATTTTATTTTATGAAAACATGTTATTGCAATTTATAGCAATTTATTGTAACATTTTATTTTTCAATAAACTTTTGTTAAGGAAACTATGTTTAGGACTCGAGTACCCGAATAGTTACTATTACAAGCTTGTAAAAACATGTACACCCTGGAAATCATGCTAGTAACTAATAATATCCCATTATGATGTCACATGACAACGATGATGCAGAGGTCATTCATAGCAACCATCATTCATAGCAACCACGCTATATGGTCTATAGATATTTTTTTGGTTTATGTTCATTGGAATATTTTTATATAATCCTATAATAATAGTTCCATTTTAGAAAAGGATGATAAACTCTTTGTGTTCCAGGTGTCCCTCCCTCCCAGCTACCCTGCTACAGATCCACCTAAATATACATTAAGGTGAGTTCTGGTTACATATTTCTCAAATTTCCGGGGTATCGTTTCTCAAAGATCTCATATCCCATATGAGATCATAACACTGTTGTAAGTGTCCGATTGTGATGTATAACTATGAGAGTGCTATGGTCTCTATCTATTCGAGAGCTTCGAGAAACAATACCCAAATATTAATTTTGTCCATGAATGATTTTTTTTGAATTCAACTAAAGGCTTCATTTTGTTTTCTATATATGAGTATACATATATATATATCACAATTTCTCGATGTATGTAATATGAGGGCTGTACATTGACTTTTTAAGGCACCTGTTGGACATGAAACTACTTGCCCTGTAGGTTATGGGCTTGTTAATATGGGATATTTCACTTGTCCGCCTGTGGATAATACCTGTCACAGTCACTGGCTTACTGTGTTGAGCCCTGAATATCAGTAGATTACACATTTTTCTGCTCATTTATTTCAAGAATTATTTGAATAATTAGCTCGCTATGAAGTAATTAAACTAAAATACATTAATTAAATTAATTTTAACTTGCAGTGCACCATGGCTGCGGGGTAAAAGACGCAAGGCTTTGGAAAGTGAGCTACACCAAATATTCCTGTGAGTAGTATTACTATGCTTTATTCACATTGATTCCCTGCTCTATGGATCCAGCAGACTCCATTTTTTTTCCAATTTGGAAAATAATAATATTGTAATTTATAACAATTTAGTGCTTTTGATAAGCAGTACTTTGATAATAATTGTGCATTAAAATCTTATGTATTCTGGTGTTTATAACAATTATTTTGATCAATTATATTTATTTTATGTCAACCGGACATTCATTATCTTCAATTATTATTGTTTTTATATTGGACCCCCACCGATTGTCTAAAATAGCAAATTATATTACAAAATTGTTACAGAAATATCTGTAAAGCATGGAATTATATAACCATGGCATTAATAATAATATGTAATTAAATAATTAATAATAATTTAATATTGTGTATAAATATAGGATACAAGATACATATTGTAATGAACAAACGTTAAACAGCATTTTTCTTTGACATTCTATTGCCAATGTCTTTTAGGGCCACTCAGTTGTCTTTATAATCATTCCACATATATTATTTCAGAGAAAATCCTGGAGAAAGTATTCTGTACTTATGGGTGGAAAAGGTTCGAGAATATGTTCAGAATGTTGCTTGCTATGAAACTGAAGGTGAGGAACCATCTGTGTTGTAATTGCTGTTCTTAGCTGACTTCTTTCACTGTTTCATATATTCCAATCTTATGTATAAAATTGTCTGTCTGTCATCCATGTATATTGCAATCTTAGTGATTCATCTAACTGTCAGGTAACTGGGAAGATGGTAGTGCAAAGGTAGAATGTTTGAATTTCGGAGCCACATACCCTGGGTTTGAATTCATCCTCGGAGCCTGGCATCAATGTTGACAAAAGTTACCTTTCTGACGCAGTCATGATATAGGATGTTCTGTCTGTACTGTAGCAATGCAGTTATCATGCTTTGTCTGTCAATACCAATCAGTGCTCGCAGGTTTACTGCAACATTCAGCGCTATGGATGTTGCAGATTTCCTCCTGCCTTAAACTGATATATGTGAAAGAATGTTGAAAGCGGCCCTAAGCCCCAATGTATAAAAAAAAACACAACAAAACCTGTCAGGTAACAAGTATTTGCAACAATACTTCACAGCTGTTCTGTGCTACAATGGTTACTACTAGAAACAATCAAAGACAGTTAGTTATTATTAAATATATCTCAGTTTCGTTTGAGAAAAAAAAAAGTTTTAAAAGAATATACAAAACTTAGAGTTTATGTCAGTTTCATACACATACTGTTTCGAGCGTGGTGTAAAAGTACTGGTTTCTACTTCTAGACAGTGGAACCGGTTCCCTGGGAGATGACCTGGTAGCTTCTTGGGGTGATGGCGCAGCCGCGTACCATGAATCCAAAACTGACTATCGATGGAAGAAATCCTCGGATGTGAAAACAGGTAAGCGATGTCATGTTACATGTATTTTCAGTCAAGAAATGTCTTTGAATGGGTTAACTTACATTGTCCATATCCACTGGCTAGATCCTTTAGATTAATATGACCATTATCACTGATGATCATTATGATTAATATATGGATTCATAATATGAGAAAAGTTGCTTGATTCAATGTTACTATTTACTACAAAAAACACTTATTTTGCATAATGGGTGAAAGATTCCTAATGCAATGTAAAACAATTAGGTTATTTTAACTTTAACCATCTGAGACTATGGATAGTATATAAAACAATGTCCATCTGGCTTATTTTTAATGTCACTCTTGCACTACCATACTATAAAAGTAAGCCATATGAACAGGGATAACAATCCATTTCAATGGCTTTGTGCACATTTACTATTATGTCTTGTGCTAGGTTCACTGTATATTAACTCTTTCGATATAAATCACGTAATATCTCGTGGTCGGGCCAACAACCTTTCGTTACACCACACGGACAAACAGGCGGTGACATAAATCATCAGAAAACATGGCATTGAAGATATGTGCAGTGATCATTTTTCTAACAAGAGTTGCCTCCCTTTGGAATATTTTTCGAGAAATAATATTTTTCGTGTAACCGGCTTTAGATTGAAATTTCTCCAATATGGTGAATGTGCATGGATGTTTTTCAAAACACTCAGATGGGTCCTGTGTTCTCTACTTGTTTCTATGGTAAGCACTAAACATATCGATTCATTTATATATCTAGCTTGTAGTCCAAATGCTAATCTTTAATTTGATACAAAAATGTATATGTACTATTGAAATCAATAACGACAGTACCGCGGTGAAAAATGTCGAAATGGCCGGTACACAGCCGACATTGGTGGCAAAAAAGTGCGGTGTCGAAAGAGTTAATGGACAATTATTATGAATGGAATCTAGCAAATAGTGCTCTATTATATATACCGTATTACATATGAGCATAAATAATAACTGACATATAAGTAGATTCACTCTATGTTTGCCCTGCCCTCCATATTCTGTTCAAGTACTTTTCATTAAAAGTCTCTGTGTAGAAGGCAAATGGACGCATTGCATTATATAGAGAAATTACAGGGATTGTTCTGGCAGGGAGAGGGTTAATAGGGACTGTAAGTTGACACGAGATAGCCCGAGATTCATTCAAAATCTGGTGACATAAACTGGTCAAACATCTAAATGTTACGCATTGACTGACATCTGACAATCTCCTATTGTGACATCACATGAAAACGTCATGAAGCAGACGTCATTAATAGCAACTGTTACAAGCGTTACTGGAAACTGCAAGAATGTTTACGAAATATTTCACTGATAGTCTGTAACCAGAAATGACCCAGATGAGACTTACTGTCCCTATTGATGTATTTCTTTCCTCAACAGATGAGATTTCTTGCCCTGAGATCTATCACAGCGAGATCCTGTCAGACAGGAAAAGTAAATTCCAGTCTCACCTGTCACCAGTCAACAAGAAGGAACAGGTATTATAATTATATTACTATTCACATTTAAAATATGGGTGAAATTTTTCTGCAATGACGTAAGATGTGGAACTGATCAATCAAATCACTACAAATTAAATTAGATTGTGCTTGCAAATGTCAGTTCCCTGTTGATATTTGTAATAGGTACAGATTTTTCCAAGGTTAAATTATTATTACTATACCCTTTGAAAATGTTGATATCACAAGTTTTAGCTGAAATAGTCATAGATTGCATCAAAGATGTCACATTGGTGAAATCATCCATTAATACACCTCTCCTTAAACATGTTAAATCCTGGTTCATATTAACCACTGTATGCCATCTTTGTCATGCACCCATTTTTACCATATTTCTGTGTAGTATCTTTCCGAAATTATCCTAGGTAGATCTGGTGATGGAAAAACTGAAGGAAAACAGGAAGATTGCAGCCGCCACACACAACATCATAGCTTACAGGTATGCATTTAATAATGATAATAATAATAATATACTGATCGGTCAGTGCTGCGACAACTAAGCATTCCTGTGAGACCCACATGCCGTGCCTGGTGTGCACTAACAGTAAATACGATGATTTATTCTAACTGCAGGATATGTGTGCCAAACTCCGACATCATGTACAAGAGCAGTGTGGACGATGGAGAGTTTGGTGCGGGACAGCGGCTATCACACCTACTGGATGTAAGTATACCTGTAGTAGTAGTAGTAGTAGTAGTAGTAGTATTTTCTTTCTTATTTAAAAAAAATATTCTGGTTTAGAGCTGCTTTCGAGATTCTTTAACAGGCATATCAGAATAATACGGGTGGTAGCACAGTGGTAGAACAGTTGGACTTCGGAGCCAAGGTTCCAGGTTCAAATCCCGCCCCGGGGGCCCGG
>JAUTBT010001527.1:0-10598 GCA_032361225.1 Lepetodrilus schrolli | reverse complement strand
TATATATATATGTGTGTGTGTGTGTGTGTGTGTGTGTGTGTGTGTGTGTGTGTGTGTGTGTGTGTGTGTGTGTGTGTTTCACCAGCATCCGTCCTCAATATATATATATCTAGTTTTATAGAGGATATGATAGTCTCATGAAATGGTGTAGGTTAACCCTTGGGTCTCCAAACTAATATGATTGGTGTTTATTGCAGTGCTCCAATGAAATCCAGTGAAAATAAACACTGACACTTTTTTATCACTCGTGAAAATATATACTCTTCCACTCCATTCTATGAGATACACTTAGGCTTAACTGATAGCGTCCCGCAAAAGTGATCGTAGTGCATGTACCTACAGATTATAGCTGTTTTAATAACGTTTTAGTATCGTATAGTGAGAGAGAGAGAGTTCCAACTGATGTACAAAGCTCCGATTGATTAATAGGCTAATTAAGGCTTGTGAGTCCGTGGAGCTACATCCTCGAAACGCAGACTCAATTCCTTTTACTACGCTACGTGGCGTGTATGTAAGAAGGCACTGGAACTGCTTTCTATTGGATGGACAAGCCATTCCTCAGTAAAATTACCACTGGTGAGAGCGACACGTATACTAGAATATTGTGATATCACATCGATATGATGCCTGTAGTATGGCTTATTTATCAATATATTAGCATACATTATAACTTGTGTCATGAGTAGATTTCGAATTTGAGTCAATTACTAGTAAAATGTTCATGTTCCCGTCCTTTGCAAACCCCATGCAAGACACGGTTAGCCAAGGACCACAACTCCTCTTGGCTTCTTGAAAATACGCGCCGACCAGATTTTAAAAAAATAAAAAATGATCACTGATGTTTGGAAGCACACATAACATGACTCATTCAATATTATTACATGACATTGAATACAAACTATGTGTTATGCAAAATACTAGTATTCATTCGTCCGTGGCTCTTTGTCCTGTATATTTATTATCCAATGTTTAGGTTTTTTTGAGCTGTGGAATTTAATATACCTTAAGATGTTGACCCTGCATTATAATTGTTTCAAGTCGTTGTACAAATACATGTAGTCCACTGACATATCGATGTACTGCTTATAGCGGGAAGAGAAACCACAACAACTATGTGTAAATGTAAGAACTAAGGGAACGGTGGATAGCCTGACAATCACTCAACGATAACTCACCCAACGCTTTTAATATACCATTAGTCCGTCAGTTCCAGCCGCGCGGTGCTCGCAGGTTTACTGCAACACTCGGTGCTACCGGTGTTGCAGTTTTCCTTCTGCCGTTATTGCCAAACCGCGATACGAGTGAAATAATCCCGAAATTCAAACGATGCCATAACGTGTTATAAAGTTTGCTAAAAACACGAATAATTTCGAGAAATAATGTAATACATATTTAATAGCGCAATTATTCTTACATAATTTCAAGGTCAAGAAGAACGCGTACAGATATCAGCGGCAAACTAGAAAGATTGAACGAGCATCATAACTGTTGAAATTACCAAATGATTTTTTGTTTATTTTATATATTTTAAAAAAAAATTCCTGATCATATTTTCTGGGGCGTGGAGTGGAAGAGAGCGAGAGAGAGTGGTGTGTCTCTGTGTGTGTGTGTGTGTGTGTGGGGGGGTAATGTATGGTTTGGTCTGAACTTAATTCGATAAATTGTATTCTTCTCGGACAGTTACATCGACGTTGTCTGGAAATGATGTACATGGACGTCGTCTTGGGAAGAAAGCAGGCGTCTGAGAGGTAGTACGGAGTGGCGTCCATCCCGACAGCCGCAATCAATCGTCCGTCCGACTTAACTCACGTACCGGAACTACATGGTAAGTGTAACCCCATGTAGCAGCTCGGTTATTGGCGGTCATTACGAAACATTACGTCCGTCTCGCTGAACTGTTATCTCAGCAATCGATAGTGCCAGCCATCTGCCTCGGCTTCTGTAGATTCCCGAATGCTATGGGCTCATATTTTCTGGGGCCCGTTGCAGTCAAAATGCGAAGCATACATAAAACAGTTGGACCATATCAACTGTGCCCATTGTCCTGTCAGATTTAACTTCTTCTGTATCCTGGTAAAATACATAGTAGTTTTGTGTTTGTGGTCTAGAGGTACTGTAATTATGACAATTTCATGAAACATAATGTATTATTTATTTGGAGAACATGTTACCAACTACATACAGCGTTCGCCTATTTCCAGTTTGGTTATGCATGAATCAATCGTAAAGATTGAAATTCAATTAATACACTTTAACTGTATGCATGCTTTTTTTTTTTGTATTGGGAGTATTGGTAAAATAATCTTCACGTTGTACCATGTTGCCACTATACAATATCAACGCTCAGTATATGACTAATAGCTGGTCATTCCGAAAGTGCCAAAATAAAATGTTACCATATCAAACGTTGAAGATCGGAGTTCAATAAACAAGATTACGAAACTAAAGCTACCATAAATCATACTAACACCAAGAAATTGTAATATTTCTGGAAGCGATGAAGAGATAGGGGGTCAATTAAAAAAAATCCCATCTTGAAGATGCAATCTTGCGATGCAGTAAGAAAAACGGTGCCCCTGGATCCCACAGCAACTTGCACAGTTGCAGATCTTTCCGCTCTTGTGTGAACACCCAGCATTTGTTGAAATTGGATTCTTCGCTAACAGTGGATCTAAGATTACATTACCCGCCTAAAATTCCTCAGTCGCGGTGCCATATTATGCCCCATCTGGCAGTTTGGCTTTTGACCCCTCCCACTGTGGCGCCACCTTGTTCCCGCGCCCTCTGACAAGACACTAGCGACCCCTGGTGACCTTTGCCACAGCGCCCTCTAGATCACATTTACTTTTTTTTCCCCGTGTAATTCGCGCCAATCACTGACATCTGTTTTACTGTGTGCAACGTCATAAAAAAAAAAGTCGTCTGAAGACCTTGAGAAATACTGAGCCTCGATCTCGATAACGACGTGCACTATAACCGTACAACTAAGAAACATTTGATAAACTTGACTGAAAAAGTCACACAGATAAGCCGGGATATAAATTTGTTGAGGTAAAATTGATATGGAATGTTGAATTTCTCGTGTTTCTCCAGATGTGAACGAAAGCAGAAGGGAGTCGGGTGTTTTTTTGTCACCACCAGACGGCGCACACCTCTACAGGGCAGGCAAGTGCATCATGGGAGATGGAAGATAAGTTACATGTCAGCATAATTGATGATCCAAACCCACTCAGAATAGTGCACACTGCACCTGACTGATATATAAATAAACTATTTATATTCGTCAATCTGCTGGGTGTGGGGGGTGGGTAGCACAGAGGTAGAACGATGGACTGCGGAGCCAAAGGTTCCAGGTTCAAATCCCGCCCCGGGGGCCGGCATCATTGTTCGCGAAAGTTACCTTTCTGACACGATATTGATAGAGGATGCGATGTCTGTCAGTACCAGCCGATGCTCACAGGTTTTCTGCAACATTCAGCGGTACGGATGGTGCGGGTTTCCTCCTGCCCTAAACTGACATAAGTGGAAGAAACTTGAAAGCGGCTCTATAAAAAAAAATTAAAAAAATATCTTTGTTCTTGAATGTGACTGTATGCACACGTATCCAAATTCAGATACCTTTTTTGCCATGGGAAAGTTACCCGTCCTGTGGGGTGTAACGCGGGTAGATTTGTCCAAATATCGTTCAGATGTTTACGGGTCGTTTCGCTCTCGGTCCCTGCGACGGGTTACTTTCAGTGAGGACTGGTAGGCTTTTAGCAGTGCACGCCGGCACATCGTGTTGTTTTCGTCTTGTTGTTTTCGTCTTGTTATATTTTCGTAAATATAAGTCAGTGACGACAAGCAGCTATGACAGTTTGCCGTTTCATAAACCCAACGATCGATCGTATCGATTGCTGCCTTACTTAAAATGTTATCGCGAACTTGCCAAATTCGATCTTAATGCAGACATCGTAGCCGTAGACTATGGTACTAGTACTTCATTATTCATAAGCAACTAGTGTAATATTATAATTTCACATAAAAGTGTTATTGAAAGACCGCATGAAATTTTGTTTTTTGTCGACCACAACAATAATTGGACTATTGGAATACGAAACGACCCGAAACCAGCGCTAATCACGCGAAACTAAGCGCCAAACCACTAGGACGAAACAACCCGGGAGAAACGACCCAGAATTGATACGAACGGGTTTAGAAGCGAAACGACCCGTAACCGTTCATGTGACGTATACATGTACTAGTCATTGACAAATGTTCAATTCCTATTAAAGTTGAATCCACTAGTTTACAAGTTGACAGTTGTTGTCATTGAGTTCGTGGTATTTACCCTATCGTCTGCTCCATCACCTGCCGGTTCACGGTGTGTACCTAATAATGTTATTAGTTTAAATTAAGCCTGACGTAATCCATAATTTACGTAGTGTATCTAATAGGATAGTTTCGCTATTATGAATATGCAGACGTCTTGTCCTTGACGAAGGCTGAATATATTTTGAAGATGTGTTTGCATTTCTGAACAGCTCGCTGTTAGTCTGTCGGTGTTTCGCTGGAGCTCATCGTTCTGATAAAATGAATAGTAAAAGCTGCAACCAAAATCGATGAATGTAAAACAGGAGTATTGATATATGTGTCAAAACTTAGCGAGATCATCACTTTCTGCAGTGGAGTCGAGTTGGCGCCGGGTGATTGATGAAGCGCGAGTTGTCGGTTGTCTACACACGGCGTGGCGGGCACGTGTTGATCGCAGAAAGGAAGAGATTCCATTGATTTCACATCAGCGGCCATCTCTGGCTTGCGTTAAGGCCGCGCTAAAGTTGCACAAGACACTGCAAAATTACTGCCGATACATAGTGCATATCACTAAAGCATGGTCAACATGGCTTAGAACGCAAAAATAAACCCACCGAGTTGACACGTAAGACGAATGGACGAAATCCGCAGGCAACTTAATTCCTATACGGTTCCTGGTTTTATCAGTTCAGGGTTGTGTAATTCGAATTGGTATATTAGTTTTATAGTACTTTGTAGCAGTAAACATATCTTAGTGGAGAAAGGCAATGCTATAACATATTGTGGTCGCTGCCCATCTCCTTTAACTTTTGACATACAGAACATTGTGCTATATTGATGAGACTCCTTTTTGACGGGGGAATCACGAAATAAATACTAGTGCTTAAAAAAGTATGCTTGGTTGGTTTATTTGGGGTTTAAAGCCACTTTCAAGAATTTCTGTTCACTCATATCATCCACCAGTTTTTATAGTGCTAGCTCACTTGGAATATCATGCCGCAGATAGAACACGGATACCCCACTCAGACACAGTAATATGCCTAGATATCAATACATACCTGGCCCCCATTTCACAACGGCCTCCTAACTATTTAGGAGCTCCTAAACCAGTCCTAAGTGTTGTCACCTCGTAACAAGTGTTCCACGACGACGTCACAAGTCTTAGCCCTTCTCAAATCGCCATCTAACTTAGGAGGTGATAAACTGGGTAATAAAGTTAGGAGCTCCTATATTTAGGATGTCGTTGTGAAACGGGGGCCTGAGGTGTATGCCTTGTTAATTTGCCTAATAAAATAATGAAAATTAACATAGTATGTAGGGCCAATTATTAATGTGCATGTTCTTTAGCTACGGCCCTGCTTAAATGGAACTAGACTTTTCAAATATTCTCATCAGAGGGCACAGAATATGGAATCTCCGCTATTAGTACAGCATGTATAAACGGAAACGAGTTGGAGAGTTACAACTGATAGTAGAGTATAATATACTATAGGTATAACGTACCCAATTTTACCCAATTTTCACGAAATTAGCATGCTATTGAAATTAACAATTACTATTTAATAATTAATTACTACATTCAGTTTTGAACTTGAGGGTAATAATACAGTTCGAAATTAATCGAATTATACGTAGAAATGAATGTCTGGTTACGAGGTTATGAAACTTTTTTAAAGTACAATTTCATGCTCAAATCCCTTTCCAATATTTCAGTTGAAAAGGAATTAAGTCAATCTCATTAAAATCAGATACGAAACTAACGCTCACATATTTGGACACTCGTTAGTTCGCTAGGTTTTGCCAAAGAATGTCCAGATGTTTAAGGAGCGAATTGAGATCTGATTTTAATTAGATTGAAATTACGTCGTACACAAAGAGGTTTCGTGAGCTCAAGCCTGATCTACTGGCCAAGTTTTGCTGAACAATTTAACGTAACGATTGAACATTTTGTTACGTTACTGAACGGTCTGTTATCACAACTAAATTACGTCTAAATGATATCACAAGAACCAGTGAAGAAAGACCTAATTTTCAGTGCTTGCATTAGATACATTATAGTACATGATGTATTCGTTGTGTCCAGTAGAGCGTTTCAACAAGCTGTATCTTCAAGTAGTCAGTAGCAAATAGGTGCATCATGTCTCGTGTCTCATTTAAGAAAGATGATTAATAACAGTATTTACACTTTCAAAATTGAGCAAATTTGGAAATCTCTCCTAAATGGGGTAAAACTCGATACCCATATGCCGAGATTTTCAACCTGAATGAATAACGGTCATGTTCTGTTCTGTTCTGTTCTGTTCTGTTCTGGTTAGGTTCACACTATGCATGCAGTAATAATACATTAGAAACTATACAGATTAAACTAAACCAAACGGCCTGTAAAGATAAAAAAATAAAATTACGCTGTTGCGAAGAATAGAATAACAACTTTAACTTGTCCTTGAATACAAGGAAACAGTATAACGCTTAAGTGATAACCTAGTTATTATGACAATGGCCTGAATAATTGTGACGTCTGACGTAAGGGGATGCATTTTAACTTGACACCGGTAACCTGTGCTGAGACGGAAATGAGTACAGCCAGAGTTGTCTTACAGATGGTCGCCGGGGCCTGATGACGTCTTTAAACAGACATTGATTGACGCGTCACGTGAGCGGTTCTGTTCAGGTATGCTCTTAATATATCTATAAATACAGCGAAAGTTGTAATACTCGGCAGTCTTTCTGAAAACACTTGTTAACGTTTCGTCAGTCCTTTCAAGCCATGGAAAAGGTATACCGCTTTCCATTTTATTTGTTAGAATTCATATTTTTAGAAAGCGTTTTCTTCTCATATACTATTTTTACTTTTTATTTCCAATTTCTAAAAATCACGTTGATGTAAAATCAAACGAAACAACATGTTTTAATATTGTTCTCAAAAGGTTTTCAGTAAGGTACCTACTTAAAAGCTATTAATCTTTAATTGATAGGTTATAATTGCATGTCAATTTTAATCGAAAAGCCAAATATATTCCTCATTCAAAAGAACAACATATGCATGATATGCAATTTTGCTTGCAGCTTCTGTGTATTCTGGTCGCCCTAGCCACCGTGATTTCCCTGACGGTTGCAGCTGTGCCGGTTAAAGTATCTCACCAGTGTTACCAGCAGCGACTCTACGCCGACCAGAATTACGATCTAAGCTTTGTATGCAACGACTATGCGAAATACCCATATCCTTTGTGAGTATTCATATCTTTTTTTGCGTATTCATATCCTTTGTACCTATCGATATCCTTTGTGCGTTTTGATATCCCTGTTATTGCGTATTCATATCCTTTGTGCCTATTCATATCCCCTGTGCGTATCCAAATACTTTAGGACCATATTTATCATTTGATCGTTTCCAGACTTTGTGAGTATTCATATTCTTTGGGAGTAATATATATTTTTGGGGAGTATTCACATCCTTTGCGCGCATCTATATCATTTGTGAGCATTCATATCCTTACCGGCTTACAGAGATAATTGGTCCTGAAATAACATAAGGATCGTATCTCTACGAGAGTCGAAACTCGACATAATTTAATACATGTATTAATAGCAAGCTACGATCGTTCTGTGTAACGTGTTTGTATAAATCTTTTCGATTACAATGCCTGATGTAATAAGAAAAGTCATATTATTTACTAATTTTTAAAACATGCATTTGCGATCAAAGATAATCTTAAGACTTCTGGAAACGAGAACGTTATTGGCAATTGTTTCAATTGACGTTTTTAATTACGACATACGTTCTTTTGGTTATTTTCAGAGCAGAGATAACAGATGCTTTGTACTACAATGAGGACCACTGGAGGATCTATCTTAACCTGACTTCAACTTGTTTCCAAGAAAATGACAATTTCTACATGAGCAAATAGTAAGTGTTCAAACAAAATCCTACTAACATCACAATTATTAACATTATTGGAAATAGTGTTCTCACTATCAAACAATGGCTGCAATTAATGGATGATCAAGACCTCGGAGAGTGAACTGTATGGAATTACATCTTCTAAAACACATCGCCAAGAAGCCAATGAAGAAATCTACGTTTCTATTATTTTTTATTTGGTATCAGAGAACCCAATCTAAATTTAATTAAATCTAAACCTTGGTTTGCATGAAACATCATGCCCTAAGCATGTTAAGAAACGCTATTAATACTGCATATGCCTCCCATTTCTGTCTCTTTGAAACAACACCAATATTATTGTTTTGAGATGGCGACACAAGAATTCCTGCGAATTACGTTACATAAATCTTATTGGTTACGTGATACTTGATAAACTTGCCTACGTTGAAGAGCAAGTCAGAACGCGCAGAAGCGAATTTTCAAGTGAAATGCATGTACCATTGTTAGGTAATAGGCAGGGATTATCGTGTTTGAAGTTGAACATTGGAAAACTAAAGGTCTTTAATATTAGTACTAAATGTTTATGACAGCACTGAGCCTGACTACTACTCGGCGAGCTGCGTGTGTCAGTCAAAGCGAGTCCTCCTGGAGACGCTGTATGCCCCGGATGGACAGGTGTGCTACGTCGTCAGACCCAGAGAACAGAAAATCTACTATGCTCAGTGCGGGTACGTGTTCAAGTATAACAGTATATGGTTTTCTACTATATGCTAGTACTTGGTTGAGATTCCATTCTACATTTTGCGCGTAGAACAATTTCCTTAACGATCTCGTTAACAAAGTCTTGCCTGGTGTGACCGTGTCCTTCATCCATGTGTACACTTCATTCTTGAGACGAAACACTAGGGGTTATGTCCTACATAAGAAAGATCACATCAGAAAGTATTTACATTATCTAGACGCATACATAAGTAAAAAGGATATATTGTGATCTTATATTTCTGTATCCACTTTTTCAAATTCCTAGATATACTTCTGGATGCATGAATACACGTTATCAACGAATACACATTATCAACGTATCTTTAAAATAATGATTCATTATTGCTTTCAATGCAATTTATATAATCTTAGAACATTGAAAATATCCTTGAGAATACGCATCTTTCATTTCGCAAATTAACGCCGATTCCATCACATCAAATGTTAACCAGTGCATTTCTATGCTTTCAGAGGCGCTTGCAAGCTTGGATACGACCACGTGACTGGGTACTACTGCGTCCAGAAAGGCATAACTACCCGTAACTTCCTCGCCTACTGCCGCTACCCTGCAAATGGCATGCTGCCAGCTAATGGCCTGTATGCAATTGATCCCACGCTCGGCAAGAAGTACAACCCGCTCAATCTCAAGTCAACTTACCGTATGGATACAGTGCTTAAGAACGGAGACAAGTACAAGCGTCTGGGATATCTCACAGAGCTTAGTGTGACACTCCCAACCTACTGCGGATGCAGGGGATATTTCTGTTATTAATTATAGTTACCGACCAATGACGAACGATGAAAACTAGCATTCATGTCGAAATCTTTAAAGGCAATGCATTTATCGAGGGATTTTTTTTGTAGTTTAAAAAAAACAAACATTTAAGGTAATCTGTTAATTCTCGATTTATCCGATCTAATATTGAACAACTTCCATATTTGTTTTATTATAGGTTAATAATTGTTCTTTCCTTTGTGACAATATACCACTGAGATTCCTATTGCTATATATATATATAGTATATGTACAAATAATTGCTGCTACTCTAATCAAGGTTGGCACAAACGTGTCCATATTTTGTGAATTCCATGTACATAGGGACTATGTTTGTAAAAGTATGTATTCCAAGTATTCATCATGCATTTGTGCAATACAGACAATATCATCACATCCTGCGCTGATTATGTGTAAATAGTCTTGTCTCATGAAATAAATTGAGAATGAAACTAGGCTTCTATCATATTATTAGACAACAACAAAACAAGGAAACTCGAGAAGAAATATTTAACCAATCGCCATTATCGGCAACACAAATACAAGTAGTAAGGTAAACTGAGATTCCAGGACGACTAAAGTGCACGTGCACTTAAATTGAGTGCATATGCACTTAAACTTAGTGCATGCACTTAACTTAGTTCATAAAAACCTAGTGCAATACTCATTAAAATTAATACATGTGCATAATTAGTAGTTCACAAAATAAAATAAAATGTCAGGCCGGGGAAAATAAAGAAAGGGGGTCCCAACAATGGCATAATTATCCACTTTAAAACAAGGCAACAATTAGCAAAGCCTATGTTTAAAAAATAAAAATAAAAATACAATCTAAAATGGTAATAAAAAAAATGTAGTAAATGTAGTCAAGAACAATTAATAAAT
>JAUTBT010001526.1:0-10598 GCA_032361225.1 Lepetodrilus schrolli | reverse complement strand
AACTGCATTGCCACTCTACAGACATCGCATCCTATCAATATCGCGTCAGAAATGTAACTTTCGCGAACATTGATGCCATGCCCCCGGGGTGGGATTTGAACCTGGAATCTTTGACTCCGAAGTCCAACTATATCTTGAAACCTAGAATGAATGATTATGGAGTTTAACGTCGCTGAGGAAATCTTTCACCCATTTGCGACGATTTGAAACCTAGATCAAAAACAGTTCTTTAGTGAAGTGTATGAATGATCATCGTTTCCCGAAAGTGCATTTGAGCAATTGTTCTGGATATTTGCGCTATATAAAACTGCATAATAACAATAATAATATTTCCTATAAAACAAGGCCACAGGCTGGAGATGCTTAGACTTACTGTAATCTGATGACAATCGTCTTGGTGGTGGCGAGTCATTGTATGACGGGCCCCTTCGCGACATTGACGAGGAATGCATAATGGGAGCTTTCCTGGGGGGAGGGGACAATTCTCGCCGACTGTAGCTGCTGCTTCTGCCCCTGTAATAGAAAAGATGATGATCTTTCTTACAAGACAGGATACAAATGCTATACAACAAGAACATATTGTTCCCGATCAATAACAGTTTAACGTGTGGATTTAATTGGGAACGAGATGTGTATTGTTTTAGTTTACTAGAGACCACCAGGGCCCCATTTTACAAAAGTCACAATTAGAACTGACCAGTTCTAGACATAATGAATCATACGGCAACATGTTCTCAGTAGTATGGTGTATTCATAACTAAATCACACAATGTGATTTCAAATACATTTGGTTACTTGGAACTAACACTAAGTCATGGCGTGTTTGAAAGATAAAGGAAATGATACACAAGACATCTGTATTCTTCTACATTTAATATCCAAGTATCGCAGTGTCGGTGTATTACTGTGTAGCAATGCACATGTCACCCCATTAATTTAAAGTCATGGCAAAAAGTTACGAGGTTCATCTGACAAGCGTTCTCCACAGGTGTGCGTCTTGTAAATAATTATTTCATCATTAGCCAGTGTTAGCAATTGCAAGGAAACTGCCACCTTTGGTAAGTGAGCACTCCTACTGATAGACAGTGCAATACACCACTGCCAGGTTCCTGTCTCATACTATATGTACAACTAATAAGCAAAGACACCTTTTCATAAAGCTATCCACTGACTAAAACACCAGAGCGTTCTCATAGTCATCAGCAAGCAAGATAGATGTGAGCACGCTATGACTTCTTTGTGGATACGGAATTTCATGAAAGGGTGGCCATGGCCCTCCTGTACAAAACAGTGTAACTCTTACGGTAATGAGATGATTGGTCAGTTTAACAAAATAGGCACGGTAACCATAACTCTAATGAGTTGCCACTGTGTAGACGAGTCACACCTTGGCGATCAGCGCAAACGCACGCATAACGCTGGCACAAAACGTTCCAACGCACACCAGCGTGTAAGGGCACACGCTAGCTGAGCGTTCAGGTTGATCGCCAATGTGTGACAGGGCCATAAGGTAGGTTAGGTTACCTCAGAGTTACGCCGGTACGCACAGTAGGGCTAAGATACCAGTCAAACTACTCGTCAGATGAGACCCGTTGTGTGCCAGCAACTAACCACCACAGTTGGCATCAATGGAAATAGCTTTCTACAAATGTCCCCAGCAAATGGCGAGACACCACTGTAACTCGTATTGCAGTAGCAATTCACAGCAAGGATTATAAATCCTGACAGTTGCATTGAGTCTACAACCCTTGATCATTGATGCCAGTATATTTGTCACTCATCCTACAGTCAGACTTGGAGTCAAGAAAGCCAATAGCAATGATAACCTGAAGACTATTGCAGGACAGTTTAAAAAGTGGAGTGGCCATTGGCCAGTCGAACAGGAAAGTAATGTAGGCCTACAGACATGCATCCTCACAACACAGGGGTACTTAATTTCGTTCAGGACTCACTTCCAGTGGTACCCCTGGCACACATCTAGAGGAAACATGCGCTAACAGATTAGGAGCTATAAATAGAACAATGATAAAATCGATTTCATTGGATAGATTTTTACATCAAATTCGTCGGGAAAATGATTTCTTTGGTTGGCTGTTTGTGCAAGTTTCCATCTAGATGTGTGTCAGGAATTAAGAACCCCTGGGGTATGAGGATGACAGACATGTTAAGTTATTACGGAGTTTAATGTCGCTGCAGGAATATTTCACACATTCAGGGCTCGACATTAACACTTTGTATTGGCTGTCCGATAGGGCAACTTGGGAGTCATTTTCACCTGTCCAAAATATAAATTTACCTGTCCGTGTTTTATTTTATTAAAAAGGTTCGTTTGGACAAAAGTAGAGATCACGGCCAATCACTTTTATAACAACATTTGGCTGAATCTCGTTCGTAAAATGTATTTCATGATTCAACAGTCATATAGGTCTCAATTTTGCAACCAAATAAATCAATTTTGGTAACCCTTTTTTTTTCGGTAATTACTCCGTATTTATTAATTCAGTGATCTGCTGTTTTGATAAAATCGGCCAGTATCCATTGGAAGTTACGGAACAGTGGGTCCATGAAAAAAAGAGTTATCACCGCAAAAACAGTGATTATTTGTTACTATATGCAAATCTCGATGTCTGTTCTAAATAATCCCCAACCTTATAACCAACTCAAACAAATTGGGGAAATAGAGGGGGGCCGTGATCTCCACCTTACCCATATTTATTGTCTGGAGGCAACCATTTTAATAGCGCTGCCTACTGTAATCCACAACAAGTGCGTTCATTGGTTAAACATGCGATGGTATTTACTAAACCAAAAAGATGGCCGACCGTCAGTAAAACTTCAAAATACGTAGAGGAACTATCAATTTATGACTAAACATGGTCAGAAAATCTGGTTGTCCGATCGGACAAGTTTGTGTCAGTATTTGCTTTTCGGAATGCATCTTTCAGTTGTCCCAGACAATCGGACAGTCGTTAATGTCGAGCCCTGCCATTTGCGACGATACAGACCCGGTACTCATATCAAACAAAAATTATCCCTAGATATATAAACAATACTATTTTGGAAAATTAATAATTGGTCAAACTACATGCCAAGCGAGCAACAAATCACCAAAAGAGAAACCAAAGTAGAAGCCCTCATATTTGAACTACTTACGAAGAACGTTGACTTAACGATTTTCTGCTCAAAGCAAAAAAACATTGGCAGCTACAGACAAATTACTGACATCACCAATCAATGTTTATTTATCATCTGTCCTAGCTCTACTTTCAAGTTTGTTTTATTAAAAATGTATCTACATTTCAATATAGACTCATAAAGATGATAATGGTTAATCATTTATATACTCAAGGCATTAAAACAGAATATGTAGTGTCTCTAATCTAAAAACTACAAACACACTGTAATCATTAAAGAAATTATCCAAGGTGTTCATTAGCAAATTTACGAACCTTATCGGTGGTCCACCTCGACCTCGACCTCTGTATGACATGGCGCCCCTCCTCGGTGGCGGTGACCCTCGTCTGGAGTCCATTCGTCTCGGGGAAACATCACGACTGCTGTAGCTTCCGCGACGACCAGTTAAACTGCCACGGCTCCGCGACACAAAACCGCCACGTGACCTCATGTTGCCCCCACGACTGGACCTCATCATGCCTCCCCTGTCGTTGTGGACCGACATCACCGCTTGCTCCACGTGAATTTCTTTGCCATTGATCGTCTGAAGAATGTAAAAGACAGGTTAAATATTTGAGCCAATTTCACATACTGCCTGAAATTATTATATATTTTGTTTATATACCAGAGTAAATGTAGAATGTTTGAAGCTCATTTGTAAGATTCCTCTTTATAGGAGGTATTATATTTTCAAATGATTAATTGTTGCTGTTAATTGGAGTATAGAGCCATTTTCAAGATTTGTTCACTTAAATTACGGCCTGTCAGTATAGGGCAAGAGGAAACCCACAATATGCATAGCGCTAAATGTTGCAGTGAATCTGTGAACACTGACATGTACTGACAGACCAAGGATGATAACTGCATTGCCACAGTACAGACAGTTTAGCCTATAAATGTCGCATTAGAAAGGCAACTTTTGCGAACATTGATGTCAAGCTGCTGGGACGGGATTTGACCCCGGGACATTTGGCTCCGAAGTCCAAATGTTCTACCATTGTGCTACTACCTGCTCCACATCGCTGCTGGAAATTTTCACCCAAATGCAGCAATAAAAACCGACCTATAAAACTTACTACTCCGAATAGTGATACAAATAACAAATGTTTACAGAAAACATGAATTTCTACTAGCGCTTAGGCCCGGGCTAGTGGCCTAGTGTTAATTTATATCCCTGCAAATGTGACGCGAAGAATAAAACCATGTATTAAAGGAACTGAGACCTCCAACCTACCTCCCTATCCATTGCTTTCACTGCATCCTCTGCATCGAGTGGGTTTTCATATGTGATGAATCCATAACCTCTTGATGTGTTTGTTATCTTGTCCCGTATAATGAGAACTGCAAAGGAAAATCAGGATTTAACAAGCACAACGACAATCATTGAGTCATCATTATCATAAAAACCATTCAAACTTGAATCAATTTCAGTTTTTCAACACAATTATAACAAGATCTACAGTAGTACTTACTCTCTGTAATTCTTCCATATTTTCCAAAAGAGTTTTCTAGTATTTCTCTGTCGACTTTACTTGAAAGTCCCCCAACAAAGATCTTGCCCGGTCTGTCTTGTTCAATCATTGTTTCTGTGATTGGTCAACTGTCTGAATTACACAATAAACATGCTAAATACAGCAACAAGAGATTGGCAAACAGACTATTCACGCCCTGTACTAAAGTACATAGACATGCATTGTCAGCTGCACGGTATGTTTGTCATTTTACAAAATAACCTGGGGCCTGTTGCACAAACAGTTGGAGCCACAATTGACTGCAAGCTAAATGTTTGGAACCCGCTACAAATTAAGTCTGGATGCATGAACCACTATTATTGCTACAATAGTTTTAGCTAAATATATTTTCAAGTTTTGTAGCAATAGAATTGTTGTATGCAATGGACATCCACTTGTAGCAGGTTCTGAAATTTAGTTTTACAATCAATTGTAGCTACAACTCTTCTTTGCAATGGGCTCCAAGTCCCTACCAGCACAAATAGATTTGCACCGTCTTTTAATCAAGGCCATGCATGGAACTATTTTTGATCCAGGTGTGGCACAACCACACAACAGCTAATAATGTGAACCGAGACACTTAAGTTGCATATGTGCTCTGAACCAATTTGGCAGACTCGCAGCCACAAAACGCATCTCATAATTCCAGACATCTAGGCTTTGATCTGGAAAAACAATAATTGATTGCTTTGTTTGTTTTTTTTGCAATGACTTCTGTTTGCTTATTTCAGTGAAGTATTAGCTGTTAGCTGCAGTTTCAAAGTTCTATGTTATGCCTTATTACAGTATACCATCCTCATTACACACTTGTATGTTGTTGTATGTGTGTACCAGTTTGTACCTAAGCCATGTTTATGGCCGGGTAATGTCAGGGTTACCCAGCCACAAATATGGCTTAATGTATCTTCCGGTTCCAGGCTTTTGGACTAGTTAGCATAGATCATATTCAGCTTAAATTATTCTTCCTACCTTTCATATTATGCTCTTATCCTATACAAAAAACACAGTTGCTAATGAAAATACAATTCTCGATCAAAATTGTATTTCCTATCAACTTTTGACCCTCCGAATTAGCGTGGTTTTTTTCCGAATATCGGATTGGTTCGTAGTCAGTGATTTCCTGGTTTGTCATAACTGGGGTTTTGTTGATCACGCGACCCATTGATTGTTTACGAAAGCAGACTACTTTGTTCCTCCTTAAGTAGAGTAAAGAGATCAGAAGTCGGACACCAATGTTGTATATTTACTGGGAAGTGAACACGTCCATGTCGTTCAAGCTTTGAACTCATCCCCTAAACAGTTATCTTTTTACTGCGCTTACTCACGTAACTTTCCCCCCTCTTGTCTTCGGCACCCAAAAGAATGCCAATCGCACAGAAATCTGAACGAGCCTTTTCTTGAAATTTACGACGTTTCAAGTTAACTACCTTATACCCAGGGTTCAATATTAACGTTGGTCCCTTGGTCTGTGACCGACTGATTTGAGGTGCCATAATGGACACAGAAGGCAATAAAAATGCACTGGTCGATATATAATTGCCTAATGAGATGTGTCATTAAAAATTGTGTATGAGGGAAGTTTAGTTTGAGTCTAGACTGCAGGAAATCTTACGCCATATTTTGTTAAAAACTATTACCGACATGTGTCTACACTCAAATATAAAATATACGTGGAATGTATGGATTTAGCATGTAGTGACCAAAAGCAGTTGTATTTAATGTTTTAAATGTCATGAGTCTCAAACACAAACAACACACTAGATGTCTCTGAAGAGCAGGGGGTGTCAACTTCGATCACTTTACACTTTAGGACTTTCTGTTTCTGTGTTATTTGTAATTTAAAATGATCCTGCATCTGGTATAAACTGTTTGCAAAGATTCTACTGGTCAAGCCCGTAATACATGAGGACATAACAAACATAACGCGATAAATCCGTAAAATACGACTGCTCCAAAATAGGTGTTATTCGAAAACCGATAACCGAAATAGTAAATTTTAATCCTCTACCCTATTTTAAATAACAAGATACGCTTGCAAAAACTACACAATATCTAGTCTATATGCTATCCAAATTCTACAGCTTTTCAACAATTTTACAGAGATGCAGAGCTTTGTCGACACGTTTCAGATATTCAGAGCCAATTTTCGTTTAGTCTGTTGACAAAGACTAAACGCTTTAATTAGAAACATACATTATCTAAATCTATGACATGCTTTTCAGAATCCAAATAGAACACACATGAGCAGTAGAACAAATAAAAATGTAGATTTTTTTTAAGATGACGCCGTACCATCAAAGATGTCTTCCACAAATGCCAACTTCCGGGTTGATACCAAAAGATGTAGATCTACGTTGACAAAAACGAACTCGGATGTTTAGTAAAAGCTGTAATCGCTCCCATAATCGTAAATTTAATAGGTAGTCTAAGTCTACTGGGTATATATAAAGGGTTTGTATTAGTGTATTCATTTAAATATTGGGAGACGTACGTAGGCTACGTGCACGAGACGTGCACGTTGCTCTCAAAGATGAAGATGACATTCAATAAATGTGTATATTGGAATATGGATAAATAATAATAAATTTAGTTTCCACATAATGTTCTAGATCCACCCACTAAGGCATGCTCAATGCCTGAATAAATTACTACCCCCAGTCAATGGATCAGTGTACATTCCGTGTTCCTTCTGGGGAGTATAGGGTTACACTATTAAATGTTGATGTATTGTAGGCCTACTAGTACATTTAAATATATGCACACTCTTCAAATACAACTTCGGGAATATTGCTGTTTTAATAAAAATGGTAGAGCCTACAATAGCATATATTGATCTGCGATATTTAATTTTCCAATAATTAAGTGATGCAAACTGTTCAAAGGTAACTTGTTTTCTTGCAGTCTCAATAATTTGAAAGTGTAATTACAAATCATAAATAGTAGTATAACGTACCAGGCATACGCGGAGAATTAATTCCAGGGGCCCGTTCCACAAAACAATCGTAGCGCTACGTTAGCACGGAGTTGCTAAGGAGTTACGACTCTCATAGTGCTACATCGTTTTGTGGAACGGGGTCCAGGAACTTAATAGACATTATGTTTATTTGCATTTCCTTATATGGTAACGCTGGCTTCTACGGATATTACAATGATGTGCTTCTATGCAGCTTATCAATCTCGCAGCACCCTGTTGACGTTGCAAGGGGTCTCTTTCGGTCACTACCGTGTACACAGCAAACATCGATGTCAGGCATCAATTACGCTCCACTACCCATAAGCCCATAAAACAACGATTAGAGGCTCGCAGCATCTTCTCTGCAATGTAGAACTACCAACAGCTCTAGAAGTTCAGTACCTTTATTCAATGTGGAATGAATAAAATGAGTGGATCACACTGCGAGGCAGAGAATGGGGTTGAATGTAAAAGCATGTTTTCACATTTGGTTTATAGTACACCAGCCGTGGAGATACGAGTGATTACGGAAAATATGTCCCGAGTGAAATTAATGTTCACAGTTCAGAGCTTCAGCATATTTTCCGTAATCACTAGTATCTCGTGGGTTATTCTAATTATTCAATATAATCATTTTAATGTAGTAAACCATTGAAAACTGCCGACAAACAGCTTTATCGAAAGGGCGAACTAGCAGTCGAAAACGAGTACATTTCACCTAAGCACAAGAAACATCAAAAGACGTAATCAACACTGTTGATTATGGAATCGTTATTGCACAGTAGATATCCACAACGTATAATGTTCTGTAATCAATGTGATGTATCTAGAAGTATATGTTTCCTTTTAATAATATGCTTACTTCTGAAATCTTGTCTTCAAGAAAATAAAGCGAAATACTCAACATAAATAGCATGTGTTTTATTAATATATGAGCAGTCAGTACCATCGGTGATAGATGACAAACACATAATGAACAAAGAACGTGACATATATACAATGAAAGCTATTGGCCGAGAGATGCGGAACAGAAACTGAAAATAGAATGAAAATAATAGTATTAATAACAAAAGATATACAATAAATAGCTGAAATAGTATGGTATGCAATGCCAATGGGTTCCTCAAAGATAAAAGTTAGAATAATGTTGAATTTTACCTCTATTATTTATCAATTGACAAAAACACGAGGTCTATTTAAATGAACATGACTATATTTCAGAAATATGCCTTATTATATATACATGGTTCTATTTGTAAATGAGATAATACCAGTAGTCTATTTAAATTACTTATTCAAGCCTATATCTAGAATTGAATACTCTTTGTAAATAATTCATAGCGAATACCAATTATCCTAATACTTATGAAACATTCCGGAAATAATACTTAGTCTTTTTTATTTGATTAATTGATTAGAGCTGTTTTCAATATTATTTCGCTCATATTACGGCTTGTCTAGAGGAAACCTGTAAAAACAGTACCTTTGAACTCATGACCTTTGACTCTAGTCCTTGTCTCTATACTCAAGACATTTTGCTCGGAGATAAGGCGATCTACCACTACCCTACCCCCGATCAAAATCAATGCTTCTTGCTAAATTGTTACGAATTTGACGTTAAATCTTAGTACCTCAATTATTTCTTCCCAGCGTTGATGAGTGACTGCAATAGGGCAGCATCAGAGCTACTGCTGCTGCTACTTCCGCCGCCGCCTCCTCCGGACATGATTGGGATCGGGATTGGGATTGGGTAGTCCTCACTGCTTGACTCGGAGGAGGACCCACCACATCCGCAGCTAGAGGACCCTCCTGAGCTAGAGGAAGACTCGTAGTGATGGATGTGCTTCACAGACTTCCGGTGACGGTGATGGTGACGATGGCGGTGGTATGCGCATGACAGTGCCAGAAGAGTGGCTGCCGGGAGATCAGGAAAAAATGTGAATAGATGGTGAGGGAAAGCATTTATAATTTAATAACTGGTTGCGAGGCGTAAATGTGAATAGGCGAATATAATTAATAACTGGTTAACTAGAGAAATGTTCTTTAGACACATCCTTTTTAATTGAATAAGTGTAAAATAGAATTGTGTATGACTGGTTACGAGTTTCATTATGATAAAATGTGAATATGTCAATAATACAATTTATGACCGGCTGACGACTCATTAGGGGAAACAATGGAATGTGAAAGTATAATGTATAACTGGTTACGAGGTCGATGCTAAGATAGAAACCATCAAATTGAGAGCATATCTACACACTTTTCATTATTGACAGTTGTTAATATTCCAGGTTTGAGTAGATAAGAATTAGTAAACAGCAGGCTAATATAGTATTTATTCTTACGTGTTATACATAATTAACCATCTAAAGAAATACTAGACATAATATTTTTACGAAATAGTTTATATTAACTTTATAATAAATCAATACTATAAATTGGATCTAGATTGAAAGAAATGTGTTTTCATAATATCTATGTAAAAAAAATAATTTTTAAATATGAATTATATACGGTAATAAAAACATAATTACCAAAAATTACAAATATCAATGTAAGTTTCATGATGGTTTCCAAGGGTTGTTGTTGAGCTGATGATCTGAGAAGTCTGAAATGATAGATGGACAGTAGGCTTATATACTGATCAAGCTATTCAGGAAATGTCTGACATTAATGCATGAACGTAGAGTTAAGGAAGTCTCCCGGACTGTTTGTGACGTAGAATCCAGCTAGTAAACTATGTGGGCTAGATGTTAGTGATACCGACGGCATAACACTCGGAGGTGTTCAATAATACCTATGAAATATTAAAGTATAATTAATAAAATGAATTTAAGCATATATATATATATATATATATATATATATATGTGTGTGTGTGTGTGTATATGTATATATATATATATGTGTGTGTGTGTGTGTGTGTGTGTGTGTGTGTGTGTGTGTGTTGTCGTTCCGCA
>JAUTBT010001525.1:0-28823 GCA_032361225.1 Lepetodrilus schrolli | reverse complement strand
GCCTGTACATGCTACTATGGAGAAGTAAAGCTTACAAAATGTGAAGTTGGAGTTTGGAGTTTATCGGCAGAGGGGAGTCGGGCTACAACTATGGCATCATCTAGAATGTAGCTCCTGCGAAAATCTCTGTCTAAAATTTAGCCTGTTTATATTACTCGATCATAGCGTAATACATAACTTTGGCAACTGCCGCGAAATGCTGATAATTACTGCCATAGGTCATTAATAACGTGACATATATGCACACGTCAGCATCGTGCTCCTATTTCATGAAATAAAAAGGTCCATTTAGCAAACAGCGTGCCTGTATTCTCGAGTTGTGAGCTATTCCGGAAGGTCCTCTTTCCTAATAATTATTTCTAGAATATGATCATAGCCGTTGTCTTTGAAGCGAATAATTGAATCGACGTGATTGAAACCCATAATTCGCGTGCGATGTATACTCAGCAGGTGCTTGGCGTTCAAAGAGGGACCATCAAACATTGGCGTCCATTGCTAGACCAAGCGGAAGAAGACTAACAACAGGACTAAAACGTTTTCGGGAATCCATGGCTGTGTGCAGATCAATATGGTCTCAATCAGACGTCTAGAATAACGTCAGTCCGCTAAATTACCTCCCTTGGCAACGAGGACTACCTGGCGACTGTTGTTAAAGGACTGCAGGGAGATGTTTTCCATCCACTTCTGTTTTACTGGCATAACATAAACTCTTTTCGGTATTTTTTTTCCGTACTGCCTTGCGGAAACGGCAGTAAGGAAACGGCCGCGGAGGTTTTGTTAACCCGGTAATGTATCAAACGTGGCGGGAAAACAAAGCAGATGTTTACCTTGTTATTTGTATATTTTACTAATTTAACAGGTGTTCGAGATAAAAAAAAGACACGGGGTCGGTCTGTGTTCCTACACAATGCAGCAATGGAAACATGGTTTATATTTAATACTAGTACCGGTATTCTGGTCTAACCATTTACTGCTAAACTATTCTTGCTCGTGGGTGTTGGTCTCCGTTCGTAGTTCGTACACAGAACAGTAGAATATGATTTGCATGCTCTGGTTGTGCTATTTACTGCTTAACTACGGTTGAAACATAATCTCAAACATAATAGGAAGACAAATATAGCTACCAGAAAGGATTACGTTTACCGGAACGTAAATAGTCGGTTAACTAAGATCAAGGATGTCGTATTCTAAAGAGAAACAGTTAGATCTATTCTGACGAACATTTCAAGAAAATATGTTTTTATTAGTCTGTGTCACACCCTGTTCTCAACAAAATACTCCTTTTCAAAATAACCCCCTAGAGCAGTTAGGCAAGTCTAGATTACTTGAGAACAGGAGAATTTCAGGGGCTCCTTTCATATAAATATAATACCAATCAATATAAGTTATATATTATTGATTTACTTTAACCCTCTGAGACTATGGGTAGTCTATGTTTTTATGTGCACTTGACGATTTGTAAGAGTTTGTGTGCGTGTCTATTACAGCTAAGCTTATTATCACACGTGTCTTCTTGTAGTTAC
This sequence comes from Lepetodrilus schrolli, assembly GCA_032361225.1. Taxonomy (NCBI): domain Eukaryota; kingdom Metazoa; phylum Mollusca; class Gastropoda; order Lepetellida; family Lepetodrilidae; genus Lepetodrilus; species Lepetodrilus schrolli. The sequence continues at coordinate 27,300 of JAUTBT010001525.1, read as the reverse complement.
ATTAATACAATGCCATATAGATCTCGGAGAATACGTGTAAATTCAATCGGGGCATGCATTTCCTATATATTAGCTGCCAATCACGTCTAGCTTTGGGAGCTGGACAACAGAATCGCGTCTCGGCGAGAGATAATTGTGACTTAATCACCCATGCTCTGTCAGTCTAATTCAGTTTTCATCAGTTGACATTATTCCTTGACTACAAGTCAGACACTAGTGCCTTAATAGTGGGTGAGTGAATGATTTGGGTATGTACTGTTTAATAAAAATAAATTACACAGAATATTTCAACGATCATATGGAGGAAGTGCAAGAAGTATGTCCAAGATCTACAGCCCACGCGTAATAACATTTTCATGCAGAAAGTATTTAGCACCTACCTATATGGAGATCTGCACTTCAATGCATAAAAAACCCCACTGGAGCCATATATAATGTTGTAGTCCGGCAGAAGAAACGTAATGTTTTCGTAGATGTGATGATGATGATAATACTATTTAGTAATAAGTTATAATATAACTATTAGTATTATTAATAATACGTGTACCATGTAACTTCGCCAGAGATAGCTGTAAAAATGATACAACTGGCGTCAGACAATACAGATTACTAATTTATGCATTTAATTATTATTATTATTATTATTATTATTAATGCTGTATTATTAAAACATTATTATTATTATTGTTATTATTATTATTATTAAAATATTATTATTTTTTTGTAGCTCTTCATGTGCAAAATAATATTTCAATGATAAATCACCTACTATTATTATTATACTTTTTACTTTTTGAATTGGGTTTTGAGCCGCTTTCAAGATTCTTTCACTTATATCACGGCTTGTCTATGTAACTTTCGCGAACTTTGATGCCTGGCCCCCGGGCGGGATTTGAACCTGGAACCTTGGCTTCTTTCACTTATATCACGGCTTGTCAGTTTAGGGTAGGAGGAAACCCGCAACATCCGTAGCGCTGAATGTTGCAGTAGACCTGCAAGCACCGGCTGGTACAGACAAGACCAAGGATCATAACTGCATTGTTACTCTACAGACAGCGCATCCTATCAATATCGCGCCAGAAGGGTAACTTTCGCAAATATTGATACCGGGCTTTGATTTGAACCTGGAACCTTTGGCTCAGAAGTCCAACGTTCTACCACTGCACTACCACCCGCCCCTGACCTACATTATAACCTCCGTACATTGTTAAGATGTTTTAGAATCACCAGCCACAGATTGGACTGTTGATTGTAACAGGCCTGATGTAACGAAAAATGTAACAACTGCTAAACATATAATAAAGATGACGACGATGGCGATGATGGTGATGACGTCCGTAGTGATGGTTACGATGATAACGAATATGATGACGACGATCACGACTATGTCTATAGTAATGCCAACGGTGATGGAGAATACGATTATGATCGTCGTCATCATATGTGTTTTCATCGTAACCATCATTGTCATCACTATGTACGTCATCATCATCATCATCATCGTCGTCATCGTTGTTTGTTATCATCGCCATGTGTCAGTATCGTCATCAACAGTCATGCATCTCTTTCTTCTACATGTAATTGTCAAAAGTTAACAAAGAGAAATATGTTTTGCCCTCTATTTATCATTAAAGGATTGACTGCAAATTATGTTACGTTCATTTGAGGTTTGCACAGAAAAACGATGTGCAAACTGTATGAATCAGCAACGTTGCAAGTTGAAAATTGGCAATAACCCGTAAATTAGTATTTTCCGTATGTACATAACGTTAGCATATAATAATGTCATGATCTCAAACAACAGGTTGTTACATGTTTCGTTGTAATCTATTACGAACAATGCAACGAAAACTGTTGTTATATATTTCGCAGTTTTATACAGCGGTGAAAAGATGTGTGGAGGTATTAATATATGTTATACTTTGTATTTGTAGCTCAAATCTAGTCCAAAACGACCACTTATATATGTAATCGTGTGCCTTTAATATCCTAGGAATATATACTATAATAATAATAATAATAATAATAATAATAATGTGCACATTTATATTGCCCCAAATCCATGCTGAAAAGCGTTCTCATAGCGCTATATATTATACCTCGGCCAATGGATTAGTGTGCACTCATTTCACGTTCTCAACGCCGTGGGAATTATACTCCTGATCTCACCAGTTCTGCGGTTGGAACGACTATCACGTGCTATGTAGATACAAATAATATATGTAATATTACATTTAACATAGTCGCAAGCTTAGTTTCATCAGTAATATCCATGAATGTTTATCCGAACTGCATAAATGAATTCGCATATTTGAGATTTGGGTTTGGTACTGTTGTTAAGCAGACATTTCTGGTGACATTTTATACAATGTAATGTAAAAATTCTCAGTTAATACACAACACACAGCATATTTATGATGGGTCGCGCACGCACATCTACACGAAAACTCTTCCAAGCTGTGCGTGGGTGCCCTAACTGTCCCCACAATGCATTGCAATACGTGCACCTACGAAGACACTGCATACATGCAATGGTGTGAGTGCATAACCGGGTAGCATGTGCTAATGGCACATTCTTAACATACAGCACTGGCGTTGACGTGCAGGTGCGCGAACTTTTACAAACAGCTGTCTGCGTACGAGTGAGTACTCCTCACATAACACCTGTTTTGCAAAGGGCGAGGCCTACAATTTGTTTCCCCAAGAAAATATCCCCCGTAATATCTGAAATAATCAGGTTTGCTGATTTTCAACAAATGGTGTGTGGCCACCATATGCTGACGACATCGATATGTGCAACATACATCATAGAAGATATACAACACGTTAGCGATGCTTTGACAATTGTGAAGAGCTTTTCTACAACTCAATCATCTACGTTACCGTCATGAAGGCCGCTTAATGACTTAATATATAAATTAATACTCATAGTTCGATCCCACCAATGTATAATGATAAATTACTACTTATTTACGGTTGTTTGAGTGGGTGCGCGGCTTAAACAACAGATGGGTCGAAATAAAAGACACTTGATGTTTAATTAATTCTAAGACGGTGGAGTTTAATATAATATTGAAATGCTATTTCGTAATATGAATATATACGAAATTATTTTTCAAAGTAACTTTTTGAAATTAACAATACTATAAATAGTCAAATTATAATTCAATGTCCACAATATGTAAAAATAAATTTTACTTACAAGTATGTACGACACTGTTGTTTAGGATACGTTCGTTCTTAATTTAAACAGCATTTGGAATGTTATTGTTTTACGAGATACGTATACTGAGTCTCAATAAGAACACACGAGTGATGTTCCTATAACAGCTCCTTGAAATCAGTACTCTACACTAAGTCTTACAGGATTTCGTGCAATTACTTCCTGCCACGAGAAACACATGAGCACGTCTAAATCACACAATACGGCAGCATTTATAGGCTTTGAGCTTCAATTAAATCGTATTGTGCTTTCATTCTCATCCATAAAGTGGTTTTAAGTTAATGTTAATTGAGTAATGATTGATTGTGATGTGTGTGTGAGTACACTGTTTTCTCGGAGTATCAAAACTAACATGGTAATAGCAAACGACTATTGGCATTTTATTATTGAAGAAAAGTGTAGGTTACAATGTAATTATTGCTAACCAAACTGAAGTATTCAGTGATCTCATTAAAATTGAATTTCGAGTTTTTGAATTTGTTTAATGTTAATGTGGTAATCGCTGTGAACGTGTTTTCCATTATATGCTTGGATGTTACAAGATGTATATCAGTTGATGTCAATTACATGTTAAATCCGAACAACCATTTAAAAAACCTCTCCAGGAGAAAGAAAATGGAGGAACGAAGAAGAAATTGAGAAATGGAGATTATTTTCACTTGGATTACCACATAAACACGAAGCAATTTCACATAATTTTATTTTAGAACACGCTATAATTTAATGAGATAACCGAGAATCTAAGTTTATTTAGTAATTTCTAGCATTTTTGGCGGGTTCGTGTGAATAATGTTTATTCATTTATTATTTTGCACTTAAAAATTGATGCTGTGTCACATTGTATGGCTTCATATTCTGGTATGAATTACATAATCACTAATGGTGTACAAGTAAATGATGTAATTACAGCTATGACATTTGGTATATATTATTTTATATTTATTATATAGAGTTGACATTGTAAGGAAGTTTAATATGTTCCTCCATCCACCCTCTCTGTGTCTCTCTGTCCTCTGTTTCTGTCTCTCTCTCTCTCCTCTATCTTTCATCCTTTTCTCTGCTCTCGTATTTTTCCTTTCTCTCTTTCTTTCTTTATTTCTTCATGTCTTCTTTCTATCTACCATTAGTAAAACTAAATTAGATGCACTGATTAATCCAGTCTAATAGATATTGAACTTTCGTGATAATCTACATATCAATGTGTTGAGCATCGCAAGTTACAACACCGAATTCTTAGTGGTGTGAATACCTCTTGATCAGAGTCAGATGTCCATCCATGTGAACATTGATCAGACAGACACACACACACACACACACACACACACACACACACACACACACACACACACACACACACACACCGAATTAATTGCGGGTTTTCTATCACAATTATACCTTCCAAATTAGTGTAATAAATATATTGCTTAGATATGACGTATTTCTAAGCTAAGAGTGATTAATTACATAATTATCTAAGTTATTTTACTATCAGATCAGCTATTACTAATATAACAAAGACTCTATGAAGATGACAATGCTACCTACACAATTGTGTCAGTTTGATATTATTGTATGTCATACGTTTTAATTAGGTGCAAAGGATTCAAAATATTGTTAGTCCATTCTTGCAATTGCCGATGATTAATTTTATATGATGAATTTATTGAGCCCTTATTGAATTAAACTATAATATTTGAAAATGCATGTACACAATTTAATGATATTTTATTACGTATACTTAAAGGCATACAACCACGGGTTTGTTTCACGTTCAAACGTATTTTTACATGAAGGTATGTACATTTGATGTGTCTACACAAGTATATTGGGTAACCAGCTCCATGTTCCGCATATCCATCCCACTGGTTTTCAATATTTTCATATTTTACTATTTAAAAATATATATAGCTACGTAGCTACGTTTTTATTTAATGTGTTCAATTATTAGAATTATCCCCCTTAGTCTATTAGACTATAGACAATTGAGATATTACAGTACATTACCAACTGATTATTCGAATTTTACCGGAAATAAAAACTGCAATAGAATTGTATCTAACCTACAGCGGTGAAAAGATATTTGGAGGTACAAAAGCAATTATATGTATACTAAGTGATGTACTTTGCATTTTAAACTCCAATTCGGTCCAAAACGACAACCTAATCTGTGATTATATGCCTTTAAATAGTGTTATTCCATTTTCACTACTTTATTTAATTTAATGTACAATTGAAATCATTTAAATCATATCACAGTGTATGTAAATTACATTAATACGTTGTCACAATCTCGCGTGATAACGACAAATCAATTAGCACTATGCTGTGCAGTCAGATGTCAGAGAAAACAACACACTTTACAAATGCTGACAAATCTAGATTAATAATATATGAAACAAACATCATTTTAAATGTTAAACTAGCTTGAACCAGTTGAACATAATTTGTGTATGATTAAAGTCTTAACTATTTCCACAGGTAATAGGCCTACGTGTAGATGAAATAATGTGCGTATTGTAAGAAAGTGGTGACACTCGCTAAAATGATACGAGTTTAACCTTAATACTAAAGTAGGCCTAGGTATATTATTATGCACATTGAAATGTTGAAGATGCTTGTTCCATATTAATATCATCATGGCATGTTATCCATCGTTACACTGCAGTTCAGGACGATCTTAGTGGTTCCCCATTCTCCAAGATAAATACCACAAAGTAAAGATTAATTTTGACTAATTTTTAATAAGAATTTACATGTATTGAAGAAATTGACCTTCATGTGACATATATGAAATAATCAAAGGCTGTTAAATGATAGACATCTGGATCTCCTACCTTCATGATATCCAACAACAGATGAACAAACAGTTGCATTGCTTTACAATACACACGTTGTTGAAACAATTCCTGATAGTTCGTGTCTATACTTCTGTCCATTTCGTAATGCTACTGAGTTCAAACGGTGACCATCTGTATTCATAAAATCACATTTGCTAAAATATTGTTTCCGTTACATCTTCCGAATGAGTACACTCTATTGTCAGTTCGCATCTGTGTTGTCATTCTCTGATAGCCAGTCGTCAAGACAGCCACACATTGTTTATTGATATTATGTTGTCAGGATATCACTGCCTGGTCAGTGAAGCACGGTGGGGGGTAAGGATGTGAGGGGGCAAGGATGTGGGGGTGGCGCCAAATGGCCACTGTACATCACTGGTTGAATATGACATGGAGTTTACTGGACTGTGACCCTCGGGCGTCAACGACGGCAGCGTCATGCTGGTCACCCGCAGTGGGAAAGGGTATGACCCTAGCGGCCATCTACTCTGACCCACCGGGGAGTGGTTATGAACATTGGCCAGCAACGACCGAGATAATCCGTACGCGTTGTCGTACAAGTGTGGAAACAATGATATTGGTAATGTGGATGGGGATGCCTCCTTCAGGTCCATGATCTTTGGCGGCGGACTGGGTATTTTGTCGAATATGTCGTGCTTTTTAATATGTTTAACGGATTTTGACAAATTAGCATCGGAAATAGTTTCTGACTTAAAGTTATTAATTTGGCACGGAGCTACAAGATCTGTACCCATTATACTGTCTATGGTAAAACTAGCGAGCTTCCGACAGGCACTTGATTGTGGAGTTGATGACAGAGGGGGTGAGCGCAACATCTCCACCCCGGGGACGCATCTGTGGGATGGAGGAGAGTGGAATTCTTCCTGGGAGTAGTGTCCCTTTGAATCATTGTGCAGGCGGTGCGGCAATTTCCCCAGGTCAGAACGCCTGTCTCCTGACAAGTCGTTGGAGTCTTCCAGTGCGTCGCTCTGCTGAACATCACTTTCATCAAACGACACGGCTTCCAGAGAATGACAGCGATCAACTTCACTGGAGTTGCCCGAGTCGATACTTTCTGATTTATCACTTGACGACACTTCTTCCTTGCTGACTCCCTTCACTCGCCTTTTCCTCCGTCGGTAGTTTCCGTTCTCAAACATGTCCTCACAATTAGGATCTAAGGACCAGTAATTTCCTTTCCCAGGTTTTCCTTTTTCCCGCGGGACCTTGACGAAACAGTCATTCAAGGAAAGGTTGTGTCGGATGGAGTTCTGCCAACCTTGTTTATTGTCATGGTAGTACGGAAACCGCTCCATAATGAACTGGTAGATACCATTCAGAGTGATTTTCCTGTCTGGTGCGTTCTTGATGGCCATGGCGATGAGGGCGATGTAGGAGTAGGGCGGCTTCTGAGGCTGCTCACGTCGCTGCAGGTCCTCTATCATGCGCAGGGCATAGGCACGGTTGATGTCAATGGTGGGGCTGTAGTAGAGGCTGTATGGGTAGGGGGCAGCTGCATACGGACTGTAGAACCCAGGGATAGCACCACCACCTCCCATGGCGGTCAGGGGTACAAGACTGTCGCGTGACCCCATCTCCATGTAAAATATATTAAGTTCACAAATAAAAAATAATAATCACAAATCTTGACGATGCAAATCCGGGCAGGAGGCTTTAATGCGGCACAGCTTGACCACTGCCTAATGTCCGTGATTACCGCCTCGCTGATTAGTAATGTCCGATTGCAGCAGAGGTAAGCAAGTGATGAGGCTGTTACGAAACGCTCAGTGTGAGTGGAGAGGGAGAAGTATTCCTGGGTGCTACCTGCCCGCCTCTTAAAGCGCCACTGCCGCTCTGTCCGGCCGACCGCCAATTGTTGTATGTTATTGTTTTTGTATAGGCATTTGACTTGCTGATAGCCAAATAAATGGAACAGCGAGCAAGTGGTGTTAAAGTTTCTTTTGTCCCGCTGTGCGGGAAATGTCAGTTATACTTACGTTTCTAAGCACTTAACATCTTCCGCCCAATCAGCGCGCACCGTTTGCAGTGAAATGTTTATAAAACATTACTAACAATTATTTTGCCCACCCAAGATGCTGCGCTCGTGTTTATTTGAAAATTTCCAAACGAGAAATTGACCACCCTTACACAAATAACGATTAGATGGCTTTTTATAATAAATTTCGCGTGCTTCCCAGTTTAATTAACGATTCCGTGATCGTATCAAAAACTATCATACAAGTATTTATGAGTATTTAGACAGCAGTAAGGAATGGATGACTTAGGTTGGATGGTGATGTATACATACGCGATAACATGGTCATACCTCAGTATCAAGAAGTTTATGTCGCCTATATATACTTGGCGTATGGGGGTTGGGCTCTTGGTCGGGGGGAGGGGGGATTGGAGAGTTGGTGAATACATGTTGCAAACCACGCTGATGTTCACCGCTGAGTTCTCGAGGTTTGCTGTGTTTGATATACCGAGTTGGGATAACACTCTATAAACACAGAGCCGTTTTTTATGTTCACAACTCCGATTAATTCAACAAAATCTTCTAAATGTATTAGTACAGAAAAAAATAAGAAATTGCTTGTATATTGTATACGTTTTATATAATTTAACGTTGGCTCAATTAAATCAATAGTCATCGACAAACAGTAGTAACTTAATTACTTTACATAACAAAAGTATTGTGTTCAATGTAGAACATACTCAATATTGCAATTTCAGTCTAATTTCATGTAAATAAATACTAATTTGGGTTCTTTTTGTGACGGTTTTGAGTTTCAGATGCAGTAAAATAAAACATATTTGTCAACGATCATTACTGTAAAACATATTTGTCACCGATCATTACTGTAAAACATATTTGTCACCGATCATTACTGTAAAACATATTTGTCACCGATCATTACTGTAAAGTCTGAGTTGAGATCAAACAGGATGATAGCACATAGTGCTGTAACGCGAGTTCTTCAAGTCTCTCCCTTTCTTCACAAGTGAAGTGCTCTTTTTTCAGCATTTCGAGTGGGGCGTAGTGTGTTACACAACAGCACAGAGAAGAACCTTTCCTGGGCCATGTCGCAAATCTACTTTAGGAAACTAGTCATTTTGTTTTGTTCTCAAGCTGAATATCAATGTATACATGTATACACCTACACGCATACACGTTGTCTCTCTTGCTCTCTCTATCTATCTATCTCTCTTTCTCTCTCTCTCACACACACGATTAAATACTAGGATATCATTCTAGTATATGTACTAGTAATCGGATATAAATTAGAATTACTCACCATTAAATGATACCCCATATAATTTTGAGTACTATACATTCCGTCATGAGTATTTCATTAGTATTTAACTCGTTTATAGTTGTTTAAAACAGTACTCAAATTCCAGTATATTGACAATGAACATGACAACAAAGGAGGCACAATTCAAAGCAATAGGAATAATCAAACAGTTGATTAAAAAAAAGTAGCATTTCAAAGTTTATTTTCAAGATTAGGTTACCAAAGCGATTATCGAAAGCCGTGAAACAACATTTCCTATCCCTGTAAGCTAATACATGGACACAGGTCCTGGCAAACACAGACAATATTTAATGAAAATAATTGGAATCAGAAAACGCCTATATTAGATATCGGCTCTTAGTTTGTGTGTGTGTTCCTCGCCGTAGTTCCTGGCATTGCTTGCACCACCAGGGGTCCCGGAGTCTGGTTGGGGGAGACTGAGGCAGTCTGGGGGGAGACTGAGGGAGTCAGGAGGACTGGAACCGTGCTATTTATTTCTTCAACTATGTGTGGTAGGGTCTGGGATGATCACGACACCCGGCGTGGATACAACATAACTCTGGGGGCGGGGAGAAGGGAGGTGTCAGTGACGCTTACACCGCATCGACGGATGTACAGAGTGCTATCTTTCTATTAATATGGCAGCTTTACATAAATATGGAAATAAACAGACATCAATATAAATAAATTAAAAGACATATTGTTATCAAACCCAGTAAGAAACATCATTTTGAGAAATCAGTTTCAATATGGAATGTGAATTTAAAGCGAACGTTGACTCTAGAGGTAAAATACATGTACATTTGAACGAATTAAAGATTACGTTGGAGTTGACTTGTTGTCACAATATGTATAGTAATAGATGCAGACACGGGACATATAGACAGACAAATTTACTAATGTCTCGCTCATAGGTATTCGCATGAAATTACATGTGAATTACATATTTTATAATAAAAAAAATCTATAAGGAGAGACTAAGAACATAAATAAATAAAGTTTGAAATGTACTTAGATATAAATTATATTCTACTGTTTGTATCATATAAATAAAGCATTTTATAAATAAAATAAAATATATATAACCAAACGATTTGCGATAACGAGAGACTGAGAACATCAATAATAATTAAACAAAGTATGAAATGTGTTTAAATATGAATTAATATTTAGTCTACTGTTTGTATGACGTTGGTGGCCACAGCAAGACTATAATTTCCTGGGTTGGCAGATAGTGGTGTATAAGGAATGAAGGAATGAAGGAATGAAGGAATCACCACCATGGACATCATCCACTTTCCCCGAGTACGGGATTCCTGGAAGAAAACTGAACAGGGCGGGATGTAAATGTCGAAGGTGAACGTGATATGAAAACGGGGGTTTGTTTATTTGTTATATTGTGGTAGAAGTACAAATGTTTATGTTATTGGGGCTCTGATGACGGAACGGAGGCGATGCTCTGATAACCACATCTCCAGACAAGTATCATTCAGACATTTCGAGGGTGGGTGGTAAAAGAAAAACAGGAACAGAAAGTCTGGGAGGTCATACGGAATGTATGGAATATTATATATAGAAAAAATAAATTTGTGCCAAATGTAAATGTGAATTAAATGAAGTGGGTATGCATCCACTCCATGTGTAAGTAGAGTATCGGTGCTCTCAGGTAAATACGTGCTGGTGTGTTCCGTACTCAGGTAAATACTCAGGTAAATACGAGCTGGTGTGTTCCGTACTCAGGTAAATACGTGCTGGTGTGTTCCGTACTCAGGTAAATACGTGCTGGTGTGTTCCTTACTCAGGTAAATACGAGCTGGTGTGTTCCGTACTCAGGTAAATACGTGCTGGTGTGTTCCGTACTCAGGTAAATTTGTCCTTCCCCGATGACGTTTTTCAGCCTTTGATGTATATACATGATAAGGATATTACAAGTATAATCTGTATTAAAAAAAAGTACAAGTCTTACGATAACTATGTACATATAAACATACACAAAATATGAATTCACACGAATGTTAGCAAATTAGAAAAAAAGAATAGATGAAACATTGTGAACAGGAACGCCGGAAGCTATTTCTTAATATAATACTATGTGATGTGAAGACTTCCTGATATATTAGCAACATTTGTTTGCAAACAGTAATTTGTTATATATAAACTGTACGATGTAAACAATAAATCCGTTTTTCGGACGATTTCTATCAGGGTGCCGTTATCACAGCGAGTTTAAAAACAGACAAATAGGATTTCAAATTACAAAACTGATCAAACATTGAAATACGAACTTCCAAACATGTTAGAAAAACAAGCGGTATCTTTTGATGTTTTGGTCAACAATTTATACCAGTCTGAATAACTTTGACCAATAACTAAGTGGTGCTTCACTAAATTGGACAATTATGAGCTCAAGAAACCAAACTTTTCAAAGATGACCCAGTCGTTGTGTACACACTTGAACAACAATAGTGATCCACAGGGTCAACCGATTTCATCAGCGTGAGATAATCAAACACGACTACCCAGACCAAACTAGCACCCTCAGTTGACGTAGTCGTTATGTGGGAACATCGCGGATTCATTCAATGATCATTTAGAAAAAACCTACATTGTAATTACAAGACAAGGGGTTTAGTTGATGGCAATACTAGGTTCGTTCCCCGATCACACCTTTGGACAACGGCCTCTACGATTCTCTTGAGCCACACCTTCCAGGCGTCGTCTAATTCACCGACAGACACAATATACCTGTTTGCTAATTTGTCACGGGGTAAACATCAAAAGTGCCGCTGCTTTCTCAGGTGTGATATTAGGCGTTGAAAAGGTTAACGAGATAAATTTTCTGCCAATGCTGTTTAACTTTGTTGTGCTTTCATGGCATTTGAGCATATGTTAGTTGTATGTTCTGGACGGTGGCGAATCGTCTCCCCGCCCTCTACTTCTAAGTGATGTGTGAACTCTCCCACTTAACAATTCAACGGGTATAGGAAAGCCTGTTTCATTGTGTCGACCATGTAGCCTAATTACACACTTATCATACGAGGGTATACACGATCATTTACTCAGTTTAATTATATCTGTGCATCCTGTTATAATTGAACACCTCGCCAGTGTAATAACGATATCTACGTGGGTAATTACATAACATAGTATATTGTTTGTATTGCCAAGAAACATACCAGTACCGACACATATACAAACGCGCATGCGCGCGCACGCACACGCACGCACGCACGCATGCACACATCATGATAAAGTAAATGCAACACATATATTTATAAATATCCAACTTGGAAGTAGGTTATTGTGTAGAGATTTCATATGAGTGGGCATATATTATTGAACTTACTAAACGAGTTGGCAAAACTGATGTTATGCGAGGCTCTTCCGAGCATAATATATTTTTTTTTCCAACGAGTTTAATAAACTAAGTAACATTTGAATACGAATGTGAGATTCTATTTATCACATAACTGTATAAACTATTGTAATATCGAATTTCAGTCACAAATACTATGTAGACAAATGTCTTGGGAACTGGGTTAAAGTAAGCGGACACAATATAGTTCCAAGCAAATGTGTAAATATTAATAAATGTGTCTACATATTTAATTTAAGAAATGTTTTAACTTTTTATTCGACAAATATAATCCCAAGAAGAAGCTCTAAAAGAGGTCCAAAAAAACTTTGACATCGCGTATGAATACAATTATAATAATCTATTGTGTTATTGTACTAGTGAAAAAACATATTTTAAGCATGGGTTTATTTCACTCCCACCATCTATGTTATAAATAAATAAATAATTTAATTTATATGGATATAGCATTTGTTGAATATATTTAAATAGTCGAATATTTAACTGTTTAAATAATTTACTGAAAAACAAATGTTGAATTGTCCATAGTTGGAATGTCTGAACATTTTAACACCAACAGATTTAGTTTACAGAATTAACACCTGTGCACTCTTTGACTAATCTCCGCTTAGACGACGATCTTTTAAATATTTTGTTTGTTTGGCGAAGAGCAGCGAAAACAAACAAATTAACCATCCATTAATCTTTAGTTCCTAAACCGCTGGCGGAGACAGGGTACTGAGTGGATACTTAGGTAATAATCAAGACTGGTCGGGGGTACCGATCTTCCACAGGATAGCCTGATTAATTGGTAGACACTTTCTAATAACATCACACGATTCCCCAAAAAAAGTATTAGTTCTGATGAAAACATCTCTTTGAAATAAAACAAAGTTATTGTGAGAAAACCCACAGGAACCATCACAGATAAATAAAAGCACAGATTTACGTAGACATCGGGTCTATGTTTATATCGAAAGGTATCTTCTTTGTCATTGTTTGAGTTAATTTCTTGTTCTTTTTCACCAATGACTGGCTAGAACAACTATTCATTAGTTCTAAGTTGTTTTACTTTGTTCGAATAACGAAAATTAGAACGTTTATAATATTAAGTTTCAGATGTACGAAATTAGTTCAAAGTATTACGTTTAATGCTGCTACTGCCATTGCAACTGACACACTCCTTAAATATCATAATACTAGTAGACGATAACATAACCTTCATTACGATCACATATGCATCATGTATGCATAAAACTGTTATATTAAACGACTGTGAAAATTAGAACAAAATTGTATAAATTAACATGATGTGACGGTTCAAGCATATAAATATGATACAACATAATAATGCTATATTTGTCTGTTATGAAATTTGCTACATTATCTATTTATGGATATTTATGCAATAGACATGAAGCCAATATGTTTATAAGTTTTATTGTTTGTTAGTACGCGACAACGTAGGCTTCAATAGTTAATGTGTAACATGATAACATTGATTAAGAAATTCACAGCCAAGCCACACAAGTCATAGCTATTTTGAATGTGCAGTATACCATCTTTACGTATTTAAATGTACTGCGTGGACAACTATGTCTGTCCATCCATCGACGTAAAACCACAGCCTGCCGCGTAGTGTTTTGTGCTTTACAATAATTTTACAATAATTTTATATGTACATATATAAGTATTATTTATCAATGTCATATGCCTCAATTGGCCGGGTGATGTTGTAAATCTATACTTTGTATTGTACTCATTACATGACATCCACATTTAGATTAATATCTCTCTCTCTCTCTCTCTCTCTCTCTCGCTCTCTCTCTCTCTCTCTCTCTCTCTCTCTCTCTCTATTTTTCAGGTGAACGTTGTACTCGAAACCAGAACCAACAAATACGTCTCCAGGATCTTCTATATCAATAGCGATATCCTGTAAAACATCAGAAGACAATTACAAAGTTAGCAATGTCTTGTGAAATATCGGAACAAGACAATCTCTCTCGCTCTCTCTCTCTCTCTCTCTCTCTCTTTCTCTCTATCTGTCTCTCTCACTCTCTCTCTCTCTATCTCTCTCTCACTCTCTCTCTCTCTCTCTCTCTCTCTCTCTCTCTCTCTTCGCCCCTGTTAGTAATTACAATAACAATAAGATGAGGGATTAACGAGATGTGAACACATTGGTCGGAGGTATAGTATCTCAACCAATCAATATTGTAATATATTCGTTTTTATATCTAATTGTATTTTAAATCCTGGCCCTGTGGTTCCTCGTTCAGCCTGCCCAGCTCAATAGTTCATCGTTTGAAATAAATATAAATAATGCACTATTTAATAATTTGTATTTTTGTTAATAAACACTTATTTACGTAATAATAAGTTTCGAAATGTTTTCTTTGAAATGTAATATAAAGTCCACTTGTATCACAATCTGCCGAACACTTGTAGCGTCCAACAAAGTGCCAGAACATCTAGTTATGAAATGCAAGGCTGGCTTCATTTTTCTTCTAGTTAATACTACCCCTAGTACACACATATTTGATGGAACATAGTACAATGACTATCAATTGTCAACACATTATCAAGGATTTTGGCTACAAATGTAGTGCCAGCAACAACAATGTCGGCTTTAATTCAGCATCATGTAATATTTCTTTATATTAGATTTTATCCATGTACATTTTAACAAATACATTGGCGAGATGCTAATAAACTATTGTTTATGTATAATATCTAATTTCTCGCGAACATATGATTGATATTATCATTTCTCTAACACTAAATATATGATGATAATAAATGTTGGTATCTACACGTAATAGATTCACAGACAAGCAGTATGCACGTGTATAGAGACATTGAATGTGTTAAAGTCCTAACAATTCCGATTTATGAATCATTTTGTCCCATTACCCGATCGCTAACTCCATGACTAAGCAAACACGCATTTTGTTGTTGTTGATATGATTACTAGTATCAGTCGTATCCCACAGCACGATTACTGAAGATTAAGGGAATGTGTCGTCTTAAAAACCAATTCTTTAGGTTTGTACCGCCCATATTAATATATTTGTATCTACCTGGTATACTACGTTAAACTATGTTTTCCAAGTAACATGCGTAATATATATCCAGTGTGTCAAGTATATCAATATTAATGTTAATCGAGGAAAACTGTAAATCATACACTGTTAGCGTCATTAAACTTTAATGACCGGTGGATTATCGACCTATTGGCGTCGTAAAAGGCAGCATAGTATGCAGCAGGGGCGGGTGGTAGTGCAGTGGTAGAGCAGTTGGACTTCGAAGCCAAAGGATCCTGGTTCAAATCCCGCCCCGGGGGGCCCGGCATCAATGTTCGCGAAAGTTACCTTTCTGACGTGATATTGATAGGATGCGATGTCTGTAGAGTGGCAATGCAGTTATCATCCTTGGTCTTGTCAGTACCAGCCGATGCTCATAGGTTTACTGCAACATTCAGCGCTACGGATGTTACGGGTTTCCTGCTGCCCTAAACTTACAAGTCGTGATATAAGTGAAAGAATCTTGAAAGCGAATTAAAACCCCAATCAAAAATAATACTCAAAAAATAATAATATTGTCCTCATTATCCATGGGAAATTCCATAAGTTTAGGATCTATTTCTTTAAATTCCTTCCGGAAAACCTCATTACTCTCTCCGAGGTAGAAGTCTACTTGCGGCCGCCGTATAGTAAAATTAGTAACGATCAGTATCACTACATCGTGATGCGGCTCCTGGATATAATATAATGCTATTTCATCCGAAACATTTCATTTCTCGACCAATCAAATTGCTAGAAGTATCCTAAATGTGTTACACTAAATTAATAACTCCATTAGATGAGAAGACGTTATGGATAGTATAGCTGCATGACTTGCGTACATACATAACTGAATGACCAGACGTGAACTGTGCTAAATACACCGGATGAAATGCTAATGTAGTCTTCGATATCTGATGTAGCCCTTATAGATGATTGTGTATTCCTTAAAACATTAAAACAATAAATATTGTTCATGTTATAAAGCAAAAACACAATCCCTAGAATTGAGCCTTAATACAATTGGAAATACTTGATTCTGATAGTTCATTCATCATACGATACAAAACAATGCAATATCGAGAGATGTCATGAAGCTCTATTCACAGTACGTACCCCTTAAATCGTGTAATATTTTGGAACATTTGACAGTAGCACGAAAACCAACGTTACTTTCTCTTTCTCGTTGCTTTTGTATTTGTAGCTAGGCGAAATCAAAGGGTATTTTACAATGTGGATATCCTTGGTCTTGTCAATACCATGCCGGTGCTCGCAGGTTTACTGCAACATTCAGCGCTACGGATGTTGAGGGTTTCCTTCTGCCTTAAACTGACAAGTGATATAAATGAAAGCATTCTTGAAAGCGGCTCTAAGTCCAGATTAAATATATAATAATAATACCCTTTCGTATCCATTAAGATACCACATAAACGCTTTCGTAATTAAATTATCCAATTATAAATTATGAATATTTATTGGATATATTGCCTTGCAGGTAATTTATAAATACGTTGCGGCTAACACTAACCATGCTTGGCCAGGTTGGTTGCAAAATAATCGCAGTTGCGGTATTCGAATACACCTTTTTCTTTCTAAAAAAATACTCAATTTCAAATAACTCTTGAAGCTAAATACACAATAAGGTGTTTGGCATTCCTGATCCATGACACCTAATGGATAGGAGCGTACATTACAGATGGGAGCACTATTTAGTTAACACGTGTGAAACATGTGTTTATCTAAGATTTGAAGCACTAAATATATAGAAGAAAATACATGTACATGTGATCATTGGAGGAATAGGATATTAGTCATAGTAGCCCAGTAGAAATTATGTTTGCTTTAAGTAGACAATAGAGGCAACGATGAAAACAACGACAGTGAACACGAGTGATCTAATGATAATATATAGTCTAATGTTCACGAAAATTTCCTTTCTGGCGTGATTATAGGATGCGCTGTCTGTACTGTGGCAATGCAGTTATCATCCTTGATCTATCAGTACCAGCCGGTGCTAGCAGGTTTACTGCAACTTTCAGTGCTATGGATGTTTCAGGTTTCCCCTTGCTCTAAAATGACAAGTCGTGATATACGTGAAAGATGTAACCTCTCGAGCACTGACCTCTTATCAAAAAAGGTCAAGTGAAAGTCATCGGCGTTTTTAAACAAATCACGACACAATTATCTTAGTTGTGCTGACCGCCGTGACATAATTGGAAAAATATGTTTTAGGACTTTCCTCAGAATATTCTAGACTGGTTTAGCACTGATGTCAAAACTCTTTAGAGTGGTTTATAACTGAGTAGAATATTGGTTACTCTAGCTTCGACCAATTAGAGGGATTTAGAACTGGTGTTAAAACGCTTTAATAGTGATTCAGAATAGTCTCAAAACGCTCTAAAGTGATTTAGAATTGGTCTCAATAAGAGTGTTTTGGGGCTAGAGTTTGCTTACAGTATTACAGACGAGCCAATGGTTATCTTATGAGGGTTAACCAGACGAACGAAATATACTCGGCCCCAAGATTACGAAACATTTTGAGTACGATGTCATGATCAAGCTCAAATGTTATATGTGGGTTTGTGAACACAACTTTGAGTTGAGCATGAAATCGTACTTAAAAAAAGGTTTGTAATCTAGGGGCCAAACGTGGCATTTTTCAAGGACATACATTTCCGACAAGTACCAGATTTAAATACATGTGTATATTATGGACATGCCGTGGTATAATGCAAATCCCGACGGAGCGATTTAACCGTGCACTAGCATGTTGAAGAATCTTGGCAGGATACATTTAAATCAATGGGAACTCCCAAGTGGAATAACATGCGAAAGACACACACTTTTATCGAAGTAACCGTAAGAATTGGGAGCAATGCCATGCTATATACTGTAGATACATATATACAATATTAAACTATTCAGCTTGCCACCATACACATTCAATTATGTATTCAATATAGCGTGTGTCTAATACTATATGCATGAGCTAGTCCTCAGAGATGATAAATTATCAATATGTGTGATATATATATATTTTTAAATTTGTATGCACTAAATCTACAGATGCCTTAGATCTGTAATTAGATGAAAAAGGAGCTTTAAATAGGTGAAAATATGAAAGCATGGATTATTTCCCCTCACAAATTGAACATAAGCTATTGCCGCTATCTACAATGCAGATCTATAATGTCACTGGTAAGACATGAGGTAATTAATGAGTTCATTTCCACTGCTTCTATAATTAATTTCACAGACTAATTAAACTTTCATAACACGATCACTTCATTCTAAAACACACTGGCAAGGAATTGGCTAGGCATTACTTCAACTCTGCAATTGCCGCATGTGCGACTGTCATAACTGCATATCCGTTTACTAAGAATTGCGTACTCCGGTAAATAACATCAAGTATCTCATCTATCTCGGAAATATTCTATGCGCAACCCATCTGAACATATTTGTCTCCCATTAAAATGTAGTTCTACCTTCAAATTTGACGAATTTAGGCATTGGAGGACCAATTTCTGACTTTTAGAAGTAGCATGGGTAATGGCTTTAATTTTACCATGGAATGTTTGTGGACAGCAGACGATAATATTTTTTAAAATACCCCGCGCAAGTGCACCACTTCCTGCCCGAACCGGAAGTCGCTTACCCTTCCCATTTGGTCCGTGTCAATTCCTATCTTTCCGACCCCTTCTTCACCGTCTCCACCGCCTTACAACGAGGAATCCCTTGTTGATCCCAGCTCGACGTCATGGCTAGGCTGGGCCTCCACTTAATCACGCTTTTAGTAAATTAATCAGAAGATACTATTCCAACTCACGTTGAGAGGATGCAGTGATGAAGAGGAATGGTCTGAACGTCAGCAATGGAACGTCCATTAGAAAATGTTATATTGGCTTCAATTCCATAAATCAGAGTTATTTTGCTACAAAGTAGTGTTCTGTCTACGGTTGAATTGTCATCGTTTCTCACAGGCTCTAAGAGAATGAAACAGATTTAAATTCGACTGGGTTATATCATTTGAAGCGATCTTGCGAGTTACCATTGCAAGTGTGGAAAGTTCGGCACAAGTTAGCGATCACGCCAGACATGTACATGACGGTGGGGTCTATTCCCCGGACCCGGAATCGAAACCGGAATTTCGGTCTATTCCCCGGATCCGGACCCAATTTCAGTCAGATTGCTGGGAATTAGGTCCAGGTGAAGAAGGAGAAGAAGAAGGAGAAGAAGAAGGAGAAGAACAAGAAGGAGAAGGAGAAGAAGAAGAAGAAGAAGCAGGATGAAGAAGGAGAAGAACAAGAAGGAGAAGAAGAAAGGAGAAGAAGAAGAAGAAAAAGAGAAAAAGTTGATTCTCAAACATTTTAAATATGGTGACATACAATACAATATCTGTCAGTATACACTTATAATAATGTATTTGGGTACATGAACTTCCATCCGCTCAGGATGTTGAAATGCAGTTTCGTTTTACAAGCCTTGGTTTTGTTTTACCCGCTTCGGTTTCGTGTTACCCGCCTCGCATGGCTGAGACTGCTTTATCACGCCAACACTTGCTGGATTTTTGTCCGGTGAGAGAATTCGTGGGAGGGTTAATTATTTCTAGTGATGAAGGTAATCGAGGCTAAAATATGCACATCCATTTATTTACCCACGCCCCCGTACATATCTCCGACGACCAATAACGCCAAAGTACCTCCATTTTTATTCGATATAGCCACCCACGAATGTAATCTAGGGCTAGACTCGTTCCATATATTTGTGGGTGTGGATGCAATTATACTGTATTCAAATGAAACTGTGAAGCATTTAATATCACAGTAGCTTAAGTTGATGGTAGGCAGGCATTTAGGCTAACATGCACGTAACCCTGCCATCCACGAAACATTATACCTAGTTAGCATCTGTCAACCGTTTTTGTCCGGCGAAGCTTGGATGAATATCTAAACCAGCATGCTTTGCCAACAGTGGTAACTCTGGAACTCGTTTTCGTGTGTATATACGCTTTACCGGATAGCGGAAATTTACCGTTTTCTGCTCACGCCCTCTAATGAGAAAATTTGAATAGTACAGTAGTTCCATATACTAGTATATATATTTTCAACTATATCTGTGACGTTGCTCGAAAGAGATCAATGTGTAATATATATATATATATATATAGAGAGAGAGAGAGAGATAGGTGGGGAGAGGGAGAGGCAGAGAGAGAGTGAGAGAGAGAGAGAGAGAGAGAAGAGACAGATAGAGATAGACAGAGAGAGGTGGGAGGGATGAGAAAGAAGTGTGTTAGAGAGAAAAAAGAGAAGCGGGTAAGGAGGATCAGAGAGAGGGCGGGGAGAGAGGGAGAGAAAGAGATAGAGAAAGGGGGGGCGGAGAGAGAAGAGTGATATGGAATGAAGAGATCGATTAAGTGACATAGTGAGGAATGAAACTGTGGTTGTCGGCCAATACATACAGTTCAACTCAACTGTACTCAATCAGATCTACACGTCGACCAGGTGACAGGTGACAGGTTAGGACAAAAGGCGATACAGAAGGATAGAGGACAGTTAGAGAAATTATGACATATTTATTAGATGGTTATAGGTTTTTAAGTACACTCAGTTTTGTATATTAGTAAGGCAATTCGTCTCTAGACAGTTGTAATGCTTTTAGATTACAATCAGCTACGCTAGCTTTAACTAGAATGACAACCACAGTTTCAAATTGTGTGAGCCATTAAATGTGCAGCGTGGTTATCCACCAAATCGTATTTCGCAAGAATGACATGGGCGGCCCAAACGCCTACGTCCACATTTGTTGAAGTGAGTGGGTGTATACCGCCACTCGGCACGGAATTATATAATTACCCAAATGTCAGGTACACCAAATACATGTACATTATGACTAAGTGTCTATTTGTAACATCATGCCAGTTGTATTTAATTAATTATACTATACACTCATCTACATTTTTTAAGTAATATAAAATTCATTTGTTCATTTTCTTGTCTATGATAGTATCCTATGATTCGATTGGAAAATAATATTATGAATGATAAATGGATATTTATTATTCGCCATATCTACCCCTAAGACATGTTCAAATTTAAAACGCTACATTTTTACCGACGGTCAATGGATCAGTGTGTATTAAATTATCCTCCCGGGGAATAATATAACCCCAAAACTGCATTTTCCAGCGATATAACGTTTAAAAAGTGGTCATACAAATTAATATAATCGGAACCCCTGGACATTATTTAATAAATCGTAAAGTGATAACATGAATGCTATTTAAGGCCCGGCGACGTAATAGGGCCTACCTCCTACAGTGTTTCTGTAGCTGCGTCATTTTAAACACTTATTACGTATTACGGAATAAATAATAGCATTCTAGCAGTTACTAGCACTCCAAATATGTATCATGCAAATACAAAAGGGTATGTAGATGGAACCTGGGTGTCTTAATTAATTAATATCCTGTCAGTATTCACGAAGAACATCTGTAAATGACATTAACGGCCACTCAAACGTAGGCATGTTTCACTCATGCCTACAGGAATATTACTTGTTCGAGAGAAAGAAAATGATATTAGTCTGTATAAATGTGGTTATCTCAAATGACAAATGAATAATTAATAAACAATGAATCCTATTGCTATAAGTCATACACAAATGGTAAAATACGCGTTGAAATATAGCTTTCCTTATATGATAGAATGCCAAGAAGTTCCGTGACGTCACGTTGTGTATACAGTTTGGCATTCAATGGTTTCATAATGCAGTATGAACGTCATCAATATTCATAAAATACCTTTTTCTTAAGGTATAGCCAATTAATATACGCATTCATAAAGTCTCTCCCGTGCATTAGGTGCATAGTGTCACTGTGATAATCAATCATTAATTACAATAGTTAATTTGGGAGACGTGTGATCATAGCTATTTTGAAACAACGTACATCGTCACGTCTAAATCAATGGCATATCTGTCATTGACATGACCAAATAAGGTTACGGTCATGAATGACCATTATGAAATCACATGAATCAATTAACAAAAAAGTGTTTTCTTGTTATGTCACCACATGAAGAAGTGGCCATTACCATCATCATACGAAACAGTGGCCATTACCATCATCATACGAAACAGTGGCCAATACCGTCATCATATGAACAAGTGACCATTGCATATATATTTAACTAACGCCCATTAAGAATAACCCAATTTGTTTTAGAGGATGAGGGTACGAAATCTAAGATGTACGTTTCCGGTAGATATAATTATTATCCTTAACATTTCCCGGATAAGAAATAGTATAACAATGTATAGGCCGTTAGTACACAAGATGTGAGTGTACATTTTATGAATCTTTACGGGCAAATGTAATTCTATTATATTTAAATAAGATGGACAATCAACGATAGCTACAATCAGCTACAAGAAGAACATCGTTAAAATCAATAATAGAATTTGGCTGGAACAATCGTAATGGTTCCAAGTAGAGCAAGTCTTGTAATAATTGAATTTTTAAAACCCAAGACAATGACAGATAACGCAATTTAATTCTTACTCAAACGGTTTTTTAAACCGCCCAAGTATTATTAGTAAATTACATCTATCCAGTGGCAATCGGAACATCCTCACGTCATCACCAGATATCCATTCAGACCACGGTCTCGTCCCACAGAACGATCGTGTCGTAACTCTATGTTAAAGTATAGGAGTTACGACTCTCGTAGCGCTACGATCGTTCTGTGGAACGGGGGCGAGGGCTCTTCTGTACAAAACGGCGTAACTCTAAGGCAGTCTTACCTTAGTCAGAGGCGATGGTGTAGTCTATGGCTAAGGTTGGAATTAAGGTTACATTATAATTAGAGTTACGCCGTTTCGTACAGGAGAGCCCCGGATGCAACGTTTCCATAATAACGGCAGGGTCAGATGCCGTTACCGATCACATTTTTTTTTAATTTGCCGCTATTTGAAATTTAAGAAATATCAGATTTCAAATTTGTGTATTCTACGTATAATAATTCAATATACCCGGTACGCCATTGGAAGTATGAGCACTCCTTTTGTAATAGTTGACAATATATTTATTTAACCATTTGAAAACTCTCGCCCGTTTCCGTAACCAACTCTTGTAGGTTACGGAAACGAGCGAACGGTCGAGAATGACGCGAGAGGTCGCAATCACCTGGATATCCTTTCACAAAGCTCTCTTATCCGCTACGAAACCATAGCGTTCTCTTTGCAGCGTATTAGCTATCGGTTGGTTGGATGGTTGATTTTGGGTTTAAAGCTACTGTAAAGATTTGTTCACCCACATCATGGCTTGTGTAAGAGAGGATCATGCCGATCCTGGGATTCGGACCCGAGTTGCTGGATTGTGAGTCCAACGCTCTACCGAATGAGCCAACGAGGTAACCCCGCTGGCCGAGATCAGTAGAAACATCTTATATCACACCCGGCTACACTTGCATGCATATGTATAGCTTGTACTAGTCTTGATTTCCACCAGTTTTTATAGTACTATCTGACTTGGAGGTATATCATGCCGCAGATAGAACATGAATACCCCACACAGACACAGTATACTCACTCCGAGCCGACCAGTAATAATAATAATAATAATAATAATAATGTATTTCTAATGCGCTGGACTCCATGTGGAAAAGCACATGCTTGCTTTACCCCTTTAATGCTGAGCGCCAAGCAGATACAGATAGCGTTATGGGCTCTTAGTGGATAAGAGAGCTTCGTGAAAAGATACCCAGGGTCAGAGTGATTATTGAAGCAAAACCGGAAATATGCAGAATAAACTCATTCTACTCATATGACCATCAATATTTCCTGGAATGTCAGCATCGATAACGAAGGGTTAATTGTCTCGCAGACTAGCGCTGCTATAATGCGGTATTGTGGTAATATGAGAAAACTTAGCGTTATATAGAGTAGCATGTTATTATATACTCTATCTGAGAAAAGTGATATCGTCACTACAGTGACGAGAACTGTGTTATCATCACGGCAAGTGAAGAGAACAACTTCCGGTACTAGTGAACCAGCTGCGAACCAGGATACCGACTGATACTTTCGTCAGTTCATCGTACACTTATTTGCTCAATTCGATACATCACATTAAACATTTACGATGTTTCAGAGTTGTTCCAGTTGTTTGTGTTTGTTGATTAATTAAACATATTCTATTTAAACATAAACTATTGAAGGCTAGCTGGTGGTTATAATAGGGTCGTCATTTTATTTCAAAACGTTCGATGATCTATTGTGACACGTTATGTTACCAGCTCATTACGAATATATCCAAAATCGTAATAGATCTACATATTTTAAAGAAAGCGAACGTCAGAATGTCTTCCTTTTTTTAAATGATATTTGTTTTAAAGAAGATATTCTATATGCAAGTTCGCTTTACATGTACTGTAAATCAGGAAATTACTGCGAGCAGGATATTGATACGAAAAATGCGATTGGCTTATGGCCGCATTTAATTCCTATGCATACATTCTATATTATATACATGTATATAGAACAGATCCAATAGAATCATTTTACGTAGACCAATTGACCTTCGATATTACTATAACGTCATTGTACTATATATAATACAAGTACAACGCAACTCTTCTCATCAGACGAAATTAGTGGCATGCTCTGTATAAAATCGCGATAGTCGCACCTTTTAGATGTCTCGTTTCCCCGTTTGCTCTTTACATGTTGCCACTTAGTTCTACGACTTCCGAAGGTTTCTCTCGAGCTTACATTTGATTGGTAGCTCTCTGACACTCTCTTTGTCTGTGTTTACTCACAAGTCTACTGTCTTCACATGGAATATATAGCATGCTAATAATACGTTATATTCAGCTGTCTTTCAAGTTGGTAACTGCTTTGACAAGTTATATAGTGGCCAATTGATGCTGTACCGTCATGCGACGCTGCTGTATGAAACAAGCGCACATCGTTCACCGCCATTACATACCCAAATAAAGCGGCATACATTTAGAGGATTAATCAATAGGCGCTGTGTATATTGGTACATTAAGCTTCATTACGCGATATATTCTTCTACTTCCGGTTACTCGAGAAATAAATCCGATAATGTAAGCATTGCAATCTTGCCACTGACATTAAAGTGTTGTGAATTACCGGAATTTATATTTGGCCGGATACCGGATGTAAGTTAGGAGCAACAATGTAATAATGTAAGATTGTAACAATTTCATCAGATGTAGACACATTCACCTTAGGGTTTCTTGTTCGATGAAGGCATCTGTGAACTCCAAGCTGCTTACAATATAACTACAATTACTTGCTAATCATGCTTACTCAATGGTTGTATTCCATACACGACTCGATGAACCCTGTGGTGATATCGAGTGATGTAAATACCAACATAACACCTCGTGATTCACCCGAGAGCGATCAAGAAAGATCGGGTGTAAATTCCCCACTTCGGCAGTGCAGCGGGTGCATCAAACATACATACATGCAAACATACAATTAAACATACAATCATACACACACACACACACACACACACACACACACACACACACACACACACACACACACATACATATATATATATATATATATTGTTTTGTTTTTTAACATATTCTGGGTGAGAAGTCAGTTCAGTCGAAGAGGTGGGTCAATTTAATTATTAATTTCCTTTTCTTCACTCGATTCAAGTACTCATTGCGCTTGCTCCATTACCTAATACTTGGGATCCTAGAGTCGTGAATCGAATACAACCATTGCGAACTTCAGGTTCGAGTTTATAGTACGAAAAGGTAACAGTTCCGGTATTCCGGACGTAAATCATTTATATAGTCTATACGACGTTGAAAGAATACTCCTACAGCTATTTATGCTCGGTTTTGGACTAGTTCTTAGCTACCAGTTGACATACCGGTACATAAAACCAGCTTTGTACTTTCAAAAACCTTTTCACCGTTGTATGGTAGACACAATTCCACTTCAACCCCACGATATAGAACGTCGATTGAATCGCGTATAAACTTCCGGTAAAAATGTGAATAACGACATAATGTTTTCTTCTTTTTTTTGTTTTGCTTCATTATATTAATGCAAGGAGACATAACTAGAAGTGGTACAAACACCTAAATTTGCCTTGTTTGGTTTTCCTTTATTGACTTGATGAAAATGGTTGTATTTATTGTCGCGGGACAAAAAAAAATAACAAACAAAAAACAACACAAACAAATACATACAATATGAACATATTGAAAACCAGTGGGACATGCGGAAAACTGGAGCATACAATCGTACCCAAGACGGTTTGTAACCTCGAGTCCTTATGCATATTCCACTTTGTCGTATTGATGCATTCTAATTATTACTGTGTATTACTATTATTATAGGCCCGGATGGTCGCAGATTCGATCCCCGGTCGCGTCATACCAAAAGACGTTAAAAGATGTTACTTGTTGTTCCCCTGCTTGTCGCTCAGCATTAAAGGGGTAAAGCAAGGACTGGTCGGCTCGGAGTCAGTATACTG
>JAUTBT010001524.1:0-10599 GCA_032361225.1 Lepetodrilus schrolli | reverse complement strand
ATGCGGCCATAAGCCAATCGCATATTTCGCATTAATATCCTGCTCGCATTAATTTCCTGATTTACAGTATATATATAGCGCAAAAGTGATATTGCACTAGTTGGATAACTCAGAACAGTTATGACATGGATAACTCACTGGTAGTCTTAACGCATGCATCAATGTTCCACGAAAGCAGCGAAATAAACTGTATTTCCGGTCCATCAGTATTTTAAAAATTTCAAATTGTATTTCCGGTCCATCAGTATTTAAAAAATTTCAAATTGTATTTCCGGTCCATCAGTATTTTAAAAATTTCAAATTGTATTTCCGGTCCATCAGTATTTAACAAATTTCACTATGAAACATGGTACAAAAGTTACGGTACTGAAGATGTTGCATGTTAAACTTCTGCTTCGCTTGTTTTGCATACCGCCAAAAATTGTCTGGTCAAGAATGGAAGTTATTTATCAATAAAAATTTGCTTTGGAGAAAATTTAATCAGTGTTCTATAAATGAAGATTAATAATAATAACAATAATAATACGCATTAATACTGTGCCTATTTCATACCGTACACATGCTCAAAGATGCTCCAACTACTAAAAAATTTGGGGAGATAGCTATATTCTGAATTGGGTTTAGAGCAGCTTTCAAAATTCTTTTACGTATATCACATCTCGCCAATTTAAAGCAGGAGGAAACCCACAACATCAGCAGTGCTGAATGTTGCAGTAAACCTGCTAGCAACGGCTGGTCCCAGCAGACCAATAGTTACCATAGTCGCAGAGGAAAAGATTCTGTTAGTCCCTTTAAAATCTCAATGGAACCAAAAGTTGATGTCCTCAATACTAGAAAAAACAACAGGAATTATCCGGAGATATATCTCTGATATTTATTATGATCGATTTTTTAGTTCTGTCAATTCTTCAGGAATCACACATACCTTTACAACACATAAAATAGGTCGTCACACAGATGTTCAACAACATTTTTTAAAATGAAAGTACTGACAAGACACAATATCACACAATATGATAACTCACATAAACAGGTCCTGTTTTGTAATAGTAGCAATTATTAAGAATATATACGCACACATATTGCAGTTGTATATACATGTACATGAAACTGAAGAACAATTTCAAAGAAAGAATGAGTCATTTTAATGAAAACACGATTCAAAAATTTTTCAATCGGTCTTTCAGTATAATGTTATGATTTGATTACTAATGAATTCATGAGTGATTTGATAACATACAAATGGGATGAAAAATTATTTTTAAGCAGGTAATAATAGTGATAAAATTGCCAATTTTTCAGTCCATAACGATGAATTCTCCAGTATGTTCTCCATGTGGATTTTACAGATATATATGGAGAGCAAAAAAATAGTTGTGAGAAGGAAGTTGAAAGCGTGTCTGAAAAAACCCAGAATGAACCACAGCCATTTGTATAGTAAAAAAATAAAAATATATAATATAATAAACTATATACATAATAGCATCAAGGCGACCATCAGACACTCTGTACTGCTATTATATACTACTACAGGCCCCGAAATTATGAAACCGTTTTGAGTACGATTTTATGCTCTTCAATGTTTTGTCTACAAATCCCCATATAAAATTTGAGCGCGAGCACGAAATCGTATTCAAAAGGTTTTGTAACCTTGGGGCCAGAACTGTTTGGTGGTCACCTTGATTTTCATATGTAGTATTATTATAATACCTTGATTTTCATATGTAGTATTATAACAAAATAGTATTTTTTACCATCCAGTGAAAAAAGTCTGTGAAATGAAACGATGAAGAGATGATGAATGTATTGACTAATACAATGATTTTCCGTTCTATATAGTCATATGGCACAGTATAGTACATGTATGCAAAATGGAAAAACTTGCGTAGTTCACAATTCTATCTACACATACATAGCTACGTATATTTCAGCTACTACGACCAAGACCAAGACCAAGACCAAGACCAAGACCACTAGTGAATGTTGAGCGTGACAATGTGTACAGGTGAATATGTAAATACATGGAACAAATACTTTCCTATTCGTAAAGTTCAAAACATTCATAAAATATGTGAACCAACTTCAGATCTGAAAACTTTCACCTCGTTCAATTAATCCACGGCACACCTGATTGCCTTCAGCAGTGTGAAGGTTAACAATGCCCGAGCAGTGCACATCCTCTCATGTATCCATCTCTTGAAATGCAATATGTTCACAATATTCATATTTACATGCATAATGTACAGAATATTTAAGACTGATTTACAATTGTTTAGAAAGTTCTTTTCAAATTTACGTTTAACTAGCTTGATATATTTTTGGTCTCGGAGCTCAAATTTAGTGCAAAACGATCATCGATATTCATGATTTTATGCCTTTAAATTGAATGCCCTGGAGGAAATTCTGCCAACACAAAAATATTCTGCCTTTGTTATAACTGGATATTTGGCACTACATATATCAAGTATATACATTATTATTATTATTCTGTTCCATTTATAGTATTACTGTAGAGGGTATATATTTTTGCAGTATTTAGTAGCAGATATTAAGTTTGACAATGAAAGTAAAGTAATGGCACCAAAGAGTGGAACACAAACATGTAAATATATCTCAACGACCTGACAAGCCATAGAATTAGAAATCAATGATATTCCATAGAGAAAAATAAATACATTTCTCCTTCTGATACAATTTTGAATAATTTTTAAGTACACAATGCGGAATTGTAACCAATCTTCACTGAATAGACGAATAGACTGAAAAGCTCATGATAAACAAGAACAAATTGTTAAATTTAACAAATTTGACCCCAAAAAAAGAAATAGAGGGAAATATTATCATGTAAATGTTTATACACAAAACATTACATTACCTCCCTATGTGCATGTTGATTCTAAAGTAAATTACCAAAATCTGTACCACCATGGCAACATATATAAACACACCTAGAAGGCACTCTCAAAGGAACATTCCACAATATCATACTTTATACGTTCACAACGTGCAAATTGTGACCATTATCCAAAATCAGAACGTACACTAGATCATCAATGAAGAACTAACACTCACAATTCAGTGATAATTTACATGTATCAACATTTTAGCCGCTGACTATTAAAATGACTCATACACATAGGTGATTTTACCTATGCCTGTTATTATTATTATTACTCATATGTAATATATAGAGTTATATTTGTAAGAATCCAAGCTTTCAGGCATCAACAACCATGCAAACCCATCCTTTTTTCTGCCGTCGATAATAAAAGATTGTTTACAAAACATGCAAAATGGTGGCTATTTCATAGTCACATGGTTAGAAGAGTACACTGTGATTGGTCAACGGCCAGACAGTCGAGTCATACACAAGTAACCAGCAGATTTATCAATAACAGATCATTTGGAAGGAAACAAAACACTGTACACAGTGTAGGACCATCAGTTTTTTTAGGTTTATACAATGTGTATTTGGTCTTTGAGCAACTAAAATGATGAAAAACATACACATACACAACAAAACCAGTTCAATCTTGACCAGTCTGCAGACAGTATTGTACACTGAACATGACAGCTGAGTTCTGTACAGTTCTGTACAACCATGACATACAGAATGATATACGAAAATGTGTATACGAAAATGTGTATACAAAGACAAAAACAGTGTATACATTCAAGACAGAATAGAGTGCCGCATACAACAGAACAGTAGGGCCGTCACGATTCACCGACAAAATCGCCATTTCTTTTCTAGCAACGCAATACACGATTACATCTTTGCAAGTTGATTCATAATTCTATTGTAGATCTATTTTAAAAACAAACTAGTAAGCCCATAATAAGTATATGATATACATAATTAGTCTAGTCAACTTTTCAAATCTTAGTAGAACTTCGGTTATTGATTTACCATTTCACTAAATTTTGAGAAGAGTAATCTTGTTTTTATTTGTTATGTTTTATTCACCAAGCCTGTTATTTCTTTGTTAAAGCTTCCAGATTCTCACTTTGCTTCTTCATGATTAGTACTGAACATAGAATGAAAAAACCTATACAGACTCACAGCTCTCCATTTAATGTTATTACTCAAAAGTTTCGCATCGTGAGCCTAGTAACGCAATACATATCGTATCGCGAGGTAGGCATGTCATGGCACCCTAGGACAGAGAAAACAAGACAAAATAGTGCATACAAGACAAAAAAATAGTGCATACATTATAGAAATGCTGGACAGAATCATACATTCTTTGAAAATACTTTCGTTGTATTTGCACTTATGTACATCTGACAATATATCATATACACCTCTGTACAGATGGTACAGATTCTAATATTATTGTACAAATATACAGTTATGCACAAAATGTACAGGATTTGAGATAAACAAAAAATAAAATGGGCCAATTCAGTTGGTTCAACCAATAACATGAAATATGCTTTCTACATATCTATCTATATTGAACATATCTATGGATTTTAACATTTGTTCTCTTCTGACTAGCATTTTATATCAAACTCTGATATTTCTATTAAATAAAAATTAACTATTAAATATATATCTTCTAAATAATCTCTCAATAAATTCTTTAGATTTTCATGTTGAAAATTAGTGGAAACATCAATAAGTAATTTCTGCCACAAGACATTTTCAACATGTTCAACATTGTTCAATATTAGACATAATAATTAATATGGGCTACCTTTAAACATAGAACAAATATAGAATATTAACATAAGCATTTGTGTTCATATTTTTTAACAGGAAACACAATGAAAAGAAATAAGCACCAATTTTTTAGATAGGAAAGAAATATGTAAACTCAACCAGGCCCTGATATTACAAAACGTTATTAAGTATCGTATGATTTCGTACTCAAAACCTTTCGTCATCTCGGGCCTAGGTCAGTGCATGATCGAAAAAAACAAGAACTGATGTTGTCATAAAACCTGCAAAATGTTACGTTATTTCAGTATTTTAAAGGGCTAGTCACAAAAAAACTATGCCTAATTTCTTGGAGCACAGATAATAATCTTTACGTTATTAAAACATATCTAGTTTGCATATCATTATATAGTTTGTAAATGTATTCTATTTGAATAGTTTACTGTATATATAATCATATATAATATAATAAATATCTTAACATCTCAAAAAGACTTTACATCACAGTAACTAAATTAATTAACAAGCGACATAAATTACAAATATTCACATGAAAATAATAACATGGCACTGCCAACAAGAACACATTTTCCTGTTACAAATGATTGTTTTACATCTTCTTATCACTCCATGTCATTCATACGAAGTGGATGAATTATTTCACAATCAAATAATGGACAGTTTAAAACCATTAACCCTCTCCCTGCTGAATTAGGCACAGAAAAAGCTCTTTAGCGCATCTCTGGTTACCTCCAGCATGGAGAGGGTTAAACATGTAAACAAGAGCAAGCAATGAAGAAACAACATGAACAGTCTATGTATGCTGCAAAACATACAGTATACTTCAGAAAAAACAAGGACTACAGCACAAACTGGAGAAATGTCACCAGGCCCCCGTTTCACAATGGTCTCCTAACTATTTAGGAGCTCCTAAACCAGTCATAAACATTGTCACCTCATACCTAGTGTTTCATGACGTCACAAGTCTTATCCCTTCTTTAATCGGCATCTAACTTAGGAGGTGATAAACTGGGTCATAAAGTTAGGAGCTCCCAAATTTAGGATGTGGTTGTGAAACGGGAGCCAGGTGTTCAAGATTTCTTTAATGAAAGCTTTATAGGCATACAGTTTGTTGACATATTTCACCATGGTCAAACGTATTTACCTGAAAGTATGTACATTTGATTTGTTTACACATGTATAAGCAGAGTACAGGTATATTCGGCAACAAGCTACATTTCCCATATGTCTCATTGATCCCAAATATATGAAATAAAATGAAAATATTGAAAACAAGTGAGATAAAGGTTACCATTATGCATTTATGGTATAAAAATGCCCATTTTCACCTCTTTTTCTGCCAAAGCAGGGCTGATAACTTTGAATATAGTTATTTGAACTCAGGCCACATTATGGCCATACACCGGCCATTGTAAGTATAATGAAGTTGATGTTCGTATTAAGAAAAATATCCAGGAAACCATTAATATTTTAGGCGATAACCAGAATAGCTACTGTTAACAAACATGAAAATATTGATTTTCAACTGCAGTGAGGTATAGGATGAAAGTACCTGGTTGAACATGTGTAAATTAATTAAATGCATACAAGTTTTCTGGTAAAAGGTCAAATATCTGTGATTGTATCATGTGTGCATTAACATAAGGTTTACAGACAGTTTCAATATGGAAACGAGGTCTACATTAATAAGGCAAGCTCCAAGAGCACAGAGTTATACAGTTTCCTCAGTAACTAACATTTTAAGAAAACAATTACTCGTTTACATGGCACTGGTCATAAAATATCTTTGCTGTTTGTCAGTTGATAATTCTAATATCTTTCAATTTATAAATGTTATATTCCATAGAGAACTGATAAGAAATCATGTCAATGAGCTAGATTATATAGACATAGGATATGTGACTGTGCTAACTGGACTTGTAGTCGTCAAGATCGGTCAAGTCAATATGGTGGTCTGAATGGCTGTAACTATCCTGAGCGGCAATCGTTGCCTGTTTTATCGCTACGCGATAAGGACCGCGTTTCTTCTTGTTGAACTTAAGCTTGAAGTCTTCGAGAAATGGGTACAGTTCTGAGCACGGCATGTGAGACATTGTGGATGAAGCGAACCAAGTCACGTGGGCGACTTGCGCGATCACGATCCCGTTGTCTTTCTGCGTGACCGTTATGGAAATAATCCGTCCAGGCCACCAGGGAAATCCTTGGATCTTCCCCCACACAATGTCCCCCACGTGCAACTGCCGACCAGATTCTATTACGCACTTTGGTACGTTTTGCGTCTGAATTTTCATCATCAGAGGTTTCACGTCCTTCCCCTCTAATTCAAGCTGGGGCTCCTGTGAATTGATCACACCGAGGTTCATGCTTTCCATGTGCGCAGTCTCTCCGAAATGCATGCTCTCCGGAAGCTGAATGTCCGTTGTGTCTTCTGACGGTTCACTCGCGGAACTGATGGGACTGTAAGGACCCATTCCCACGATCATAGGTGCAGGAGCGGCGTTTAATGGCACGAACGACGGCTCTTTTTGCGTCTGGTATGGCGAATAGAAAATCTCTTTTTGTGGAGTTCTTGGCATGGCTGGAAGCGGGTCCTGCAAAGGATTGGGTTGAAATTGTTCTTCAAACGGAAACCTATGTTCGGGAGATATGTGATGCTCCCCGAAAAATCTGTCTGGAGAGAAATTATTCATGACAATGTCAGGTGGAATTCTTTCGGGAGGTAATTTTTCTTGAGGCGAGAACTGATCTTCCGGAGGTAGCTTCTCTTCCAGGGGACACTGTATTTCTCTTGGACTTGCGTCGACGCGAGACAATCCCCGATTGGTGTTCCATGTGTAGAGTAACCGGGGACGATTCGGTCGCACTTCCTCTCGAACTGGTGCAGAATTTTCATCATCTTCATCGTTGCTTATTTGCTCTATCCAATCGTGAACTTTTATGTCCATCTTCATAGGTTCCTTCTCCAAAGAATCGCCATCCTCATTCTTTAAGTCTTTTTCTTCATTTGCATTGCAATCACTTACAATCACATTTGTGTTGGATTCAAGAGGACGACTTTCATAAGGACTTACGCGTTTGTGTTTATGCTTCCGCTTGTGTTTCCGATGATGTTTATCCGACTTTTCGTCAAAGTTTTCATGATCCCCCGATCTATTTCTCATTCTTTCTTTTGACTTCTTCATGGCTTTCTTCAATTTTTTGTGCGTTACATAGTTCATGTTTTCTATTGGCAGATCTGGACGTTTTTTATGTATTTCCTCCGAACTGCTTTCAACATGTTCTTCGATTTCAGCGCCAGGTAACCGGGGTGGAATTTTAAGCACTGCTCCATCACCAAACGATATCTTAATGATCGGAGTTGGCTTTGGAAATTTTGATGAGCTGTCAGTAGCACTATCGACGTCATCGGTATGTTCAGTTTCATCACAGGTTGTCTCCTCCTTATCGTCATGTTTACTATTCGATTCTTGTTCACCCAAACTCTCTTGGGACGTTTCAAGCTCCTTTCGCACATCTTCTAATTTATACAAACGCACTTCAGGAAACGTTTCTTTAGCTTGAGCAATCTTATGTTCGACAACTGATCTACGTGTTTGTCTCTCAGACCTTTCTCGTAGCCGGCTGCTTTGGGGTTTTGCGACCGCACTTTTCTTTGTTACTTTCTCCTTCTCTGGAGGATCACCATCTTGTTGATATTTTCTTTTACGCAAACCCCATTTTAAGGTCACCTTTGGTCTGTTTAAATGCCTAGATGGGCTCAAGTGAGGCTTAGACACATTTGGTGCCGACTTTGACTGTTTTGGTGATAAAGATTTCCCCATTGAATTTTTCCCATTTTCATGAATCATGTTTTTGCACTTGGAACACAGTGTTTGTCGGGGCCGTAGTCTAATGTCACGCACTGCTTTGCTTCGAACTGGTCGAATGTTGCCTTTAGGTTGCGGTAAAACAACTTTTTCAGTCAATGTTATTGGATCATGGTTGTAAGTGAATCTTTGTGTACTTGCAGACATAGAATTTTGCATGTGATCACCTTCAATTTGCTCATTTGGGAGGCTGTTGACGCCATTATCTCCTGGTTTATCATGTTTATTGGGCAAAGAATCGAAGCAAACGCCATGGGGGATGTTTCTGAAATGAAAGGCAACAAAATTTTAGAAAATCAAACAAATTTTATACATAATAACATCAAATTTCCTAAATCCACTTTGACAGCTCACAGAAAAACTGTCAGAGATATCCGTTTTTTAGTCAACTTTGAAGCGATATTATTCATATACCTCTTATAGCAATCTAATAATATCCCACGAAATTCTTTAGTTCCATTTTTCAAGGTCACAATGATCACATCATCGAGTGCCTCTTCGACCAAAACAGACACCTTATCCCCCTTCGAAAGACGGTGGTGTTTCCGCTTTTGGTCCGCCATATTCTAAGGGGATTTTCACCATTTGCAGGTGCTCGGTGCTATTTCCCTAACTGCCATTTATATTTTTGAATACACTTAACAGGATTCGTTTGGAAATTAGGATCTTTCTGTTTTGAATATTTATTACAGCCAAGAAGTACCTGTATTATGCTGGTTTTAACTAGTTAAAATATAGGTCAATGACCTACATTCCTAAATTAATTATACTAAGTCCATATAATTATTTAATTCCCTGGTTACGGATTTTTCTGTGATAATATTTGCTTGTACGGTCGAAAAAAATTAAATAATAATAATAATTGGAGATTCTGAATAGTCGGTTGACAGAAAATAAATATAATTGTTATTAATTGTTATACACACCAGTGCAGATAAATTATTCAGAGTTGAATGCTCAATTATTAAATAACATTAATTGCTATAAATTATACTTGTGTTCTACATATTTACCATTAAGCAATCAAATTGGCTTCAAAACCATTACCTGTCGGTCTTTATTCATGTCCAATGATGGTTTATACAACTTCTTCCTTTACCATTTAATTTGATAAATTTCTAAAATCTAGTATACTGGAAAAAATATCAGGTCAGTGGTTCTGTAAATCATGGAATTAAATAACTATGGCATAACTAGTCTATTGACACGTAGTGAAGTTGCATAGAAATTTAATTAACAGCAATCATGGTAATAAATATTTTTGTTTGATGAAATTTCTCATTTCGTTATAATCATCTCAATTAATTTTAATAATGAAGTATTCACATTTGATAATATTGTGACTCCTAAATCAAATGATTGATTAGTTTTAGAAATATATTGTATTTCCAGTTTAGCAGAATTCTATGTTGTATGAATATTCACATTGTCACGGATTCAACACGATCTTAACATTATATTCATACTTTCCGTATTGTAAATTATAAAATACAAACCAACAATAATACAATAGTCGAAGTATTTGTTGATATAATAGCTTCACAAAAAAAGCCATAAGATTACCCGTTCTAATCCTTTTAGGATCCTGGATTCAATCTTTGTTTTTCTTTTGAACTAATGTATTTGCAATTCATGTCCATCACATACAATTTATTCTTTCCTGAATGTGCTGTATATAACAGGTAAGCTAGATTTCTGGAGAATAAGAAAGTAAAGGTGTTTGATTGCCCCTTTCATACAAATATAATTTAATAAAATCTATAAACAAATTCCCTTTTAAGACATTCTATTCTATTCATGATTATACATATTTAATATGTATACATATATTTGTTTTTATTATATTTATTATTTAATTTAAAATTATTTTTTTATACAAATAAATAGATAAGTGGATACAGTATAAGTTTGTATGCTTCATTCTTAAATTGAACAACCATGACAGTGACATAATCAATATATTAACATGAATAATAATGAATGAATGAATAAATAAATATATATATATATATATATATATTTATTATTATTATTATTAGTATTATATAT